>SNQJ01S0023317.1:0-21013 GCA_010110895.2 Picea sitchensis | reverse complement strand
CCATTGTATATTTTCTGTTCTTTTCTGAATATCTGTTTGGAGTAGATATTGTACAAGGTTAGGATTTAGAGTTACAAGGTTAGGTCCTTCAAAGAAATTTTGGCAATGATTCAATAAGGGAGTTGGAGAAAACAAAGGAATTGTTGGATATCTATTGGAATGGTAATTAACATGAACAAATCTGTAATGTTGGTTAATGACGTGAAGATCCATATAAACTTTCTTTTTCAAATGATTAGTGTTAATATGGAACAAGGGGTAAAGTATTTAGGATTTAAGCTAAACCTCGATGATTATCACTATGATGACTAGCTTTGGCTCTATAACATTATGGAAGCCATGATATTGGTTTGGTGCAATAGATGGTAGTTTTGTGGTGGGAGATTAGTCTTGGTCAAGTTAATGTTGGAGAGCATACCTATGTATTGGATGACCCTTGCAAACATTCCAAAGGGAATTTTAACCAAAATAAGATAGAAATGTTTTTTTTTTGTGGACTGGAAAGAGGGAAAAAGAAGGAATACCTCTGGTCAAGTAGTCAAGAATAGCCTTACCTAAGGAAGCAGGGGGTTGGGGTTTAAAAAATATTCACTTATTCAACACTGCACTTGCAACAAAAAGTATTTGGAGAATGGTTTGTATTGATGGCATGTGGAGAAGAGTGATGATAACTAAATATTTAAAAGGGATGTATATCAAAGTCTAGTTCAAACTGGAGAGGAAAAATACGTAGGGGGCTTCAATATTTTGGAAAGTGATAACTTGGCATGTTGGGAATGGAAGAAAGGTTCAAATAGGAGAAGACCCCTGGTTTGGGGTTAAAGGTAATCATGAACTATTTGAGGCTTTATTGTTAAGGCTACATGAAGTTGGGATCCTTTCCCTAGGAGAGGCTGCCTCCCATGAGCAAAGGAATGCTTGGGCACAGGGTAGGTTGTCTACTGAAACATTAAATCTTCAAGGGAATTTGGAAAAGGAGTGGAATTCCTTTGTAAAACTTTTGAATCATAGTGCTATCAAATTATTAGAGGATGAAGACCAACTTAGATGGACAAGGAACTAGATTTAAAGGGATTTCACAACCAAATTAGGTTATGCAACGAAAATTGAAGAAGCTTTGGTGTCAGAAAGAGTTTTGTGGTGGAGACTTGTTTGTAAATTGGAATACCAAAAGTTAAAATTCTTTCGTGGTTGGCTTTAGCAAATAGACTTATGACATGGGATAATGACTAGAAGAGAAATTGGGAACAACCGAATAGGTGCATTCTTTGTAAGGCTAGTGTTGGGTTTGTAGACCATTTGTTTGCAAATTTCACTTTTGCTCCAACAATATGGCAAGAAATTTCCCAATCCCTAGTGGGCTCCGTCAAAAGGAACAAGATGTCCCTTAGTGATTGTCTCCTAGACTAGTTAACATACAAGGTAGTCATAAAGTTCAAAGCACTTACTTGTCTGTTCTTATATAGAATTTGGTGGACTAGGAACCATATGACTTTCCAAGATTTGATCTTCACCCCTGCCCAGGTAACCCACGAGATCATATTAGCAATGAACAACAACAAGACCATCCAAAAACAATAGCCTTTCAGAGCCTTACTGATGCCAAGTATTGACCATGAAAAAACTTGGGGCTTTTTTGGCAGTGCAAGTTAAGGAGACCCGTATATATGTGGTGTTGGGGTTGTTCTTTTTTAAATTCAAATCATCATTTTCAATTAAAGTATGTTGTTGGGAAAGGAACTAACAACAAGGTAGATTTTTATGCTCTATTGGTTTTGTTAGATACAGATGAGAGAGGTTTGAAGTGTCTCCAACTCTTTGGGGACTCAAAACTCATGATAGATTAGGAAAATCAAGGGCGTAACATTGGAATTCTGGGCCTAATTGCTATTATGAAACAAGTGAAGGAGGTAAAGGCCACTTTTGAGTCTATCTCATTTACTCATGTTTATCGTTAATTCAAAACACAAGTAAATATTTTATCTATAGAAGCTTTGTTCACGCAGGAAGGTACTCTATTTGTACTTGAGTATATAGGAGGCACTCTCAATTGATAATTTGAGAAATCCTTGTATTAATGTTTTTATGATGATAGGATTGTAGAGGATAAATCTCTGAATGTATGTAGGAGCCTGGAAGTTAGTATAAGCTTCCAAGGTACGTTGTAATGATTTTTTAACTTTTGTAGGAAGACTATAATAAGTAGATATATCACCCTTTTTGTTGATATACGAACAAGTAGTCATGATCAGTAACAAAGTTCTAGAAGGATGACTCAATGCATATTTGATTTCTATTTTGGAAATATCAATATAAAGATTTTTTCCTGTGGAAAAAAGGTCACGTGAGTAATCGAAGTCTCATCTTGTAAGGTCACTTTAGTAATTAGAGTCTTGTTTTGTGTAATTACATTTATAAGATCATCGAAGTAGTTAACACCTATTCCATGGGTGTTTTAGCCATTGTACTTCAAGTCCTACAATAAATTTAGGATTGTTAGATGAACAATGTTATAGTAGAAAAACTAAGATGGCATGTGTTTCTAAAAGCTTATATTTTCTTGGAGAGTTTTGTTATAGTAGAAAAACTAAGACCACATTTGTTTCTAAAAGCTTATATTTTCTTGGAGAGTTTACTCTTGTATAACACTAGAGAATGATTGTGTATTTATGGTTGAAAATTCATGCACTAGAAAATGATTGTATATTTATACTTGAAAATTCATCTAATGTTACTTTTTTTTGTATTTTTCTCTCTTTTTTTTTACATTTTTTTGTAGTTTATAGAGCTTCAATACCATTGAAACTCATTAATGGAATGTCCCATTGATCTGGATTATTTTTGGCACGAAATGAGAGCGGAGATATAATAAAGAAATGTACACAGATATAACATATATCCAATAATATAACAAAGATATATCAGAGATATAACCATAAACACAGAGATACAATAATACACAATTTCTATTAATGAGCGAAATGTACAGAATTGTAAAATACAAAGTGAATGAACTCGCTATAATGGTGGCAACTTATCTCTGAGAAGAGATGTGATGGCTACGCTCATTCGCAAGAATATGATCATTACAATGAGGCTCCAAAGGCCTTTTTAACATAAAGAAAATCCAAAACCCTAACCTCGGAAGATGAAAAGCCAACAGTTTTGTGGACCTCGTTTTAGGTAGTTTGGTGTATCAACTTCTCGGGGGCATAACTTTGGAATACGATCTTTGTTTGGGGCGCACGATAGCTCATTGGAAAGGTATCGGCAAGGAGATTCATTTTGGGGGGTCAATCAAGTCCTTAAGCCATCATTGAGGTGATCGATCATGAAAAAACTTCGTTTAGGCCCTCAAAATGGCCCCGAAAGTTTAGGAACTGAAAAACTGCTAAAAATAGTAAATTGCCAAAAGATTGTTTTAAGCCAGTTGGAATAGGTGGGTGGCCACCGATGGCCACCTAGATCAATCATCCCTCCTTATGAATCAATGGTCTCCCTTGCGTTGAGTTCCCGGGGAAGACAAGGAAGCGTTTGTTGAATCTGAACCTTGGTGAGTTGCTTGCCTTGCTGGAGAAGTTGCGTTGCTTAGCTTATGGAAGGTTCTTGAGAACCTGATGTTGGAAGGGTTGGAACTTTGTAAACAGTCTGGCTACATGAGATGACTGTGTGTAGAAGGAATCTTTACGCTTTGTACCATATCTTATCGACCTGATTCTACTGGATAGAAGGTGCTTGGATTGAGGCTGCAATGGTTGCAGTGTCCTTCTGTTCACCTTTTGAACAAATTATGAAGAAGCTGAATTTTTTAGTATGAGATACTACCTTGCAACATTGTTTAGGTGGGACGGTAGTTGGAACTACCTCTAGTATCCTATAGAGATGACTCCCCAGAGTAACAATGACACTATGGGGTCGAGACTCATAAATAACATGGCACTTCCACATATATGGTTGGCCCAAAAGAACATCACAGACATACAGCGGGGCAACATCACATAATACCTCATCCTTGAAGGGTTGGATGTCGTATGAAAATTGGCATTGTTGGTTGACACAGAGATCTTGTCCCTAGCGAAGCCACCTGATGTTGTATTGTTGCTGGTGCGGTGTTGTCAACAATCCCAACTGTTTGACAACCTCTGCTAAGATGAGGTTTTTTTGGCTTCTGCTATCAACAATGAAATGCAACGGGGTCCCCTTCACCCACATCTTTAAATGGAAGAGGCACTCCCCCTCTTAAGGACCTGTTGGTTCTTCTAGTTGAATTGTTATGGTCGCGACAGTAGTAGTGGGGTCTATGTTGATGATCTGTCTTCTCCCATTATTTTTTGAATCAGACTCTGAATCTGGGTTCGACTCTTTTTCTTTGATCTCGACCATCAATGATTGTGTTGAGCGACATTCATTGGTGTTGTGTCAGGGGATTTTGTGGAAATTGAACCACTTTTCGGTGTCCTTCTTCATCTTTTCGTTACCCTTCTTTTCATGTGGCTTGGACTAGTTTTCCGGAGGCTAGTTATTAGGGTCGTCTTTACCATGCTTTGGTTGTTGCTAATTTGCAAACCCGAACTCCCGTTTGTTCTAGTGCCTAAATTTATGCTCGATTTTGACAACATATCGATAGGCATCTCCCAGTGATGAGATGTCCAAAAAATCCATTTCGGTTTGGATGTACCTATGCAGAGCCCCACGGTATTTTAGAACCATATGTTGCTTAGACTCTTTGATACCCAACTTGGTGTGCAAGGTATGGAAATTATTTGTGAACTCTGGTATTGTTTGGCCCCTCTCTTGCCGCAGTGTGGTCCATCTCATGTATTGGTTGTCATAGTTACCAACAGGGTGATATTGTTCCTTGACCGCATCCACAAAAAAATCCCAAGTGGGCTCAGCCCCATATATTCCAGAATCCTTTGTGAAACGTTGCTCTCAGTAAGTTTCCCACCAATGTTTGGCATTGGGGAGAGCCTTAAGGAGTGCAAAGGTGATCTTTTCCCTATTGGAAAAATTGTGAACATAGAAATAACCTTCTAGTATATTTAACCATTTTTCTAAGGCATCCTCATCTATCTGACCTTCAAATACAGGAATATCAAAATTAACTTGTACCTTGAAAGGACAGGTGCCTCCAAAGTGGTTGCTTGATGAAGACGTGCTTGTTGTTATTAGTAGGCATTGAAGGATGTGGGAAAAATTCTCCATCATTTCGTCCCTCTATTGCATGAGAGCTTGCTCAAACAACAAATTAATAGGATCCTCTACTCCGTTGTTTTTCTTTTCTTCTGCCATGGAGGGTTTCTTGGGCGTGTGAGAGCGATTTTCCTCAAGAGAGACAAGCTCGAGACCCAACTTGCTATACTCGGACCTCATCGGGGACATGCACTGGAAAAAATGATCAAGAATAGCATGGTCTGATACCACTAATCTGGATTATTTTCGGCACGAAATGAGAGCGGAGATATAATAGAGAAATGTACAAAGATATAACATATTTCCAATAATGTAACAAAGATATATTAGAGATATAACCATAAACACAAAGATACAATAATACATAATTTCTATTAATGAGTGAAATGTATAGAACTGTAAAATATAGAGTGAATGAACTTGCTAGAATGGTGGCAACTTATCTCTAAGAAGAGATGTGATGGCTACGCCAATTCGCAAAAATATGATAATCACAATGAGCTCCAAAGGCATTTTTAACATAAAGAAAATCCAAAACCCTAACCCTGGAAGATGAAAAGCCAATAGTTTTGTGGACCTCGTTTTGGGTAGTTTGGTGTATCAACTTCCCGAGGGCGTAACTTTGGCATACGATCTTTGTTTGGGGTGCACGATAGCTCGTTGGAAAGGTATCGACAAGGATATTCATTTTGGGGGCTCAATGAGAGCCATTAGTTCTCATTGAGATGCCCGATAGCGAAAAAAAAATGTTTAGGCCCTCAAAATGGTCCCGGAAGTTTAGGAACCGAAAAACTACTAAAAATAGTAAATTGCCAAAAGATTGTTATGAGCTAGTTGGAATAGGTGGGTGGCCACCGATATCCACATGGATCACCCATTTATTTATCTTAGAGTTTGTTTGGATTTTGTCATTACATTTTTTCATATTCTGCTTTGTTTTGTACCCAAAATTTGTAGAGTTTGGATGTTATTGAAGCCCATTCATCGAGTGTTTTCATATGTTTTATCTTCGTGCAATTTGTTGGGTTTTTTTGTCATTACTCTTTTTTCTAGGTTCACGCATTTAGGCATTGTTGAACTTTCTTTCTACCCGTGGAGCGAATGAAATTGTCTTTTATTGGCAACATTTGAGCCATTTAATTCATGGTTACACATAGGTTGTTGCAAAAATGTGATAGCATGCTTTCTTATGGATCATTTGATTCTTCTTATTGTTTTTGGCTTGAGACTTATTTAGATGTCTACTTTCTTCAAGATCATTGATCTCTTTAACTACTTACAACTTAATTGATTTTATGTCTTCTTTGTCTTCATTTGCCTTTTTGTCTTTTTTGTGAAGATATGATTTACTTGGCTTCATGCCTAATTCTTGAATATTTACATTTTCTTAGCCTACTTATATCCATTTTGAAATTAATTTTATTGCTTAGGCTTCTCATGGCCCATTGGAGTTTTCATTAATATCGTGTACATATGTTCAACCGTAAAACTTGATAGATTCCATAATAAGTTTGCGAGAGGCATCAACAAAATGTTATTCAAAGAGTTGAGAGAAAAATCCCACATTTTTCATGATCATTCATACAACTCAAAGAAAATTTGAAATAAATGCTTCAATTACTGTTGATTTGATGTTGGTGTTGTACAAAATTTCACTTGTTATCATTGAAGTAAGTCTCATAGATTAGCTAGGAGATCATTTTTCTTTTTCTTTTTCCAAGGAAAACATCAAGGAAAAACCTAAGGGATGCGTCCCCACTTTCGTGGATGTCATCCTTAGTAAACTTGTTTATGTAGGCTAGTGCACCTTACCCAGTGGGATTTGAACTAAGAACTTGCCAACATGAAACTAGCTAAATGCTAAGCAACATTAGCAACAAATGGTTGAGCTATCAATTGGGTCTACCACGAGTGGTTGTGCGATGGAGTGTTATCCTCCCCACCCAAGCTCTATTCTCACAAGTGGCATGTTGAGCTCATAGTAAGTATATTGTTATAATGTCTTTGAGCCCTATTGTTGTCCTAGCTTTGTGCCCTGAAGAATCTAGAGTTTACCCTAGGTGTCATCCTCAGATTAAAGAGAAGTGCCTAGGGGTTTTCCTTGAAATATATTAGCTGGGGAAAAAATTCATTAAACTAACCCCTTAAACTTATCATGTAGGGGGGTACTCTACTTGTACTCGAGTATAGAGGAGGCACTCTCAATTCAAAATTTGAGAAATCCTCGTGTTAGTGTTTTTATGATGATATGAATACAGAGGATAAATCTCTGAATGTATGTAGAGGCCTAGAAGTTAGTATAAGCTTCAGGGTGTGTTGTAATGATTTTTAACTTTTGGAGGAAGACTGTAATAAGTAGATTTATCATCCTTTTTGTTGATATATGAACAAGTAGTCATGATCAGTAACTGAGGTCTAGAAGGAAGACTCAATGTATATTTGATTTCTATCTCGGAAATATCAATATAAGTATTTTTTTCTATGAAAAAAAAGGTCACATGAGTTAAGATCAATGCAGTGGTTAACACTTATTCCATGGATTTTTTGTCCATTGTACTTCAAGTCCTCCAATAAATTTAGGATTATTAGATGAACATTGTTATAGTAGAAAAACTAAGATGGCTTGTGTTTCTAAAAGATTATATTTTCTTGGATAGTTTTGTTCATCATGTCCAATTTTGACACCATTATGTCTTATATATACTCTTGTATAACACTAGAGAATGATTGTGTATTTATAGTTGAAAATTCATGCACTATAGAATGATTGTGTATTTATACTTGAAAATTCATCTATTGTTACATTTTTTTTTGTATTTTTCTCTTTTGTTTTACATTTTTGTAGTTTGTAGAGCTCCAATACCATTGAAACTCATTAATGGAATGTCCCATTTATTTATCTTCTTCGAGTTTGTTGGGATTTTGTCATTACGTTTTTTCATATTTTGCTTTGTTTCGTACCCAAAATTTGTAGAGTTTGGATGTTATTGAAGCCCATTCATCGAGTGCTTCCATATGTTTTATCTTCTTGCAATTTGTTGGGTTTTTTTGTCATTACTTTTTTTTCTAGGTTCACACATTTATGCATTGTTGAACTTTCTTTCTACATGTGAAGCAAATGAAATTGTCTTTTATTGGCAATTTTTGAGCCATTTAATCCATGATTACACATAGGTTGTTGCAAAAATGTTATAGCACACTTTTTTATGGATTATTTGAATCTACTTACTGTTTTTGGCTTGAGACTTATTTAGATGTATACTTTCTTCGAGATCATTGAGCTCTTTAACTACTTGTGGCTTAACAAAATTTATGTATGCTTTGTCTTCATGTAGCCTTTTGGCTTTTTGTGAAGATGTGATTTACTTGGCTTCATGCCTAATTCTTGATTATTTACATTTTCTTGGCTTACTTATACCTAATTTGAAAATAATTTTATTGCTTAGGCTTCTTATGGCCCATTGGAGTTTTCATCAATATCGTGTATATCCATTCAATCCCTAAAACTTGAAAGATTCATGAAAAGTTTACGAGAGGCATTGGCAAAATGTTATTCAAAGAGTTGAGAGAAAAATCCCACATTTTTCATGATCATTCACTAAACTCAAAGAAAATTTGAAATAAATGCTTTGATAACTATTGATTTGATGTTGGTGTTATCGTGGTTGTACAAAATTTTGCTTGTTATCATTGAAGTAAATCTCATACAATAGCGAGGAGATCATTTTTCTTTTTCTTTTTCCAAGGAAAACATCAAGGGAAAACCCAAGGATGCTTCCCCACATTCGTGGATATCATACTTGGTAAACTTGTTTATGCAGGCTAGTGCACCTTACCCAATGGGATTTGAACTAAGAACTTGCCAACACAAAACTAGCCTAATGCTCAACAACATTGGCAACAAATGGTTGAGCTATCAATTCGGTGTATCTCAAGTGGTTGTGGGATGGAGTGTTATCCTCCCCACCCAAGCTCTATTCCCATAAGTGGCATGCTGAGCTCATAATGAGTATATTGTTATAATGCCTTTGAGCCCTATTGTTGACCTAGCCTTGTGCCATGAAGAATCCGAAGTTTACTCTGGTTACCATCCTTAGAATAAAGAAAAGTGCTCGGGGGTTTTCCTCGAAATATATTACTTGGGAAAACAAATCATTAAACTAACCCCTTAAACTTAAAAACTATTTTATTTACTTCTGATATGGTTTTGAATTATTCAATTTACATGATTTTTTTTGTGTGTTTGTAAGTAAGAAGATCTATTCTATTGCAATAATAATATAATGTACATATATGACATCATGAGTAGAGAGGCTACTACCATTCTGTTTTGTGCCAAGAGTTCAAAAAGACATAAAGTATGTTGGCATACGCATAGGGAATCTGGGCTAGATTAAAAAATAGAGTAATTAGAAAACATATAGTGTTAAAAAAGAAACTGAATAACATCCTCCAAAAAGACTTAGACTTACATAACTAGATAGCATTTTGATAGATCCCAAGAGTTAATGAAAAAAAAACTGAAGACAACAAACGCAGACACCATGACATAGGAACTTGGGCATGAGACCGAATATTTCCAACACCAGCTCCCTTGGCAAAGTGAATCTGAATAGGGGTATCCTTCAAGGATCCCTCCTAATCTAACTAAATGGCGCATCCATTCTTCTTGACCAACCATTAACATAGGGAGAGTAGCGAATGATTCTGTTTCTCCAGAGCATCAACGTCAGCATCAGAATCTGCTTCAAATTTGCAGATAACAAATTTTCCCTTACGAGAGGCGTGCAGAGCTATGGAGGCAGACAAAAGAACCAATACCCAATTTCCAGAACTATCCAAGACAAACCCCCTTCCAGACATGAGTATGCCAAAATGATACATAATTACCAGTCTTGCAGTAGGCTTTAAGAGTTGGCCTTCAGAGAGTTGAGAGATGAATTCCCAAGACAACCATCGGCCATGTGAAGTTCATTACCGTAGATGGAAGCATGATTTTCGCCAGTACCAATGGCATCATTTGAATAAGTTGTAATCGCCTACGACACTGTCACTTGTGAGGGGTCGTCCTTGCCATTATCTCTTACCATCGAGCATGTACATGAAGTGTCATGGTTAACCCTGGACGTGGCCAACTACATGTCCTGGAGGCCTTGCACATGTGTGAACTAACTTGCTAACCCTTCAGACACCCGATCCGGGGAGTTGTAGTATGCTTGGGCAAGGTTCTTACAACTAAGCTTTAGAGATTGTTAAAGAAGGTTAAGCCAACATAATCTACCTTGATGTTTGGACTAGAAACACCCTCATTGGCTAGACAATCAATGACCTTATTGACTTCCCTCTTAACATGTGAGGGAATGAGGGCCAAAATGTCTTGAATAGAATATTGAATCGTTTTCTAATATTTCTTCTAAGCACCAATTACAAGAAACTTTACTTGGAGAGGAGCCATTCTGGATTCTAATGATAATGTTGAAAATAAGTTGAGAGTCCCCTTTCGGTAATAATTTTGGAGTAATTGTGCATTTTGGTGACCTTTAGACCATAGAGAAGAGYCCATAGCTCAAYTGCATGGTTAGAGTTGATGCCCATATTACCTAAATAAATCTTGAGAATTTGACCCTTCAAGTCTCGAAAGATCCCACCATAGCTTGTTGGGTCAGGGTTGCCCTTCGAAGCTCCTCAAAATTGAGCTTGACAAAATCTTGTGGGGGAGGAGTCCAAGATATGGGTGGGGAAGCTTTAGGAGGAATCGTAATTAGGACCTTGATAGATGAAGAAGGGTTGAAATCCCAATTGGAGAGAATGATTTGTTTTCTATTATTGCATTTGAGGTCTTCCTCGGTCCTTTGTGAAGATATGATCATTTCCAAGATATTCTTCTGAATTATTATCCAATTCAATGGGGAGCCAGTTGTTCCTCATTTTTTAAGATACTTCGGTTCCTCTCCTTCTAGGTTTTCCAGAGGACAAATCTTGGGAAAAGTTGTCATATTCAATTAACAAATGGACTCTGAAAGGATTGCAGACGCCACAAAGAGAGGGTGAGCTTGACACTATATTTTTTGTGATCAGTTTGCCGGAAGAGAGTGGCTCCCTGGTCTAAATATTCCTTTGCCTTCTTGCACATGATATAGAGGCCTAGGCCTTCAAAACATCTATGAAGCAATTGGTCCCGAGTTAAGATTTTCCCATGATTTGTTAACCAAAGAAAGGTAGCAACTTTTGGCCATAAGTTGGTTTTCCATATTTTAACCCAGATATCATCCATGGGAACTTATGCATGCATGGATTCCAAAGTGTAGGCTTCCTCAATATTTCAAGTTCCTCCTGGGTTGAATCCCCATTGGAGTTTGTCTAAGCTAGTCGAATATTTAATATGGAGGTTGAGAAGTTTTGATTTTAAAGCAGAGTAATTGGATCTGTCTTGAAGGGGAAGATTATATGGGTTGATTGACCAAGTCCACCAGTCCGAATTTGTAGAGTGAGTATTCCAATAGTGGTGGGCATTCCTTCCATGACGTTCCTTGAGGATATTTCTGAGGGCTATATAGTTGGGGTTATCCTGAAGCCGAGGGAGCTGTTTTCAAGAATATTCCTAGAAAAGGGAAGATTTCCCATCACAAATTTCTCAAAAATTGTGTTTCTGAATGAGAGATTTGTTTTCCATGCTATATTCTAGATGAGGGATCCAGGCCAGTCCCCATCCATTTGTATTAGATCCAGGAAACATATATCATTAGCATATTTGATTTTCCATAACACACACCATAGCTCCCCTCTTCCCATGAGCCAGTGACACCAATTCTTAGCCCTTAAAACTACATCGAGAAGCTCAGGGTGTCTCAACCCTAAACCACCTTTCAATTTGGGTAGACAGAGGGAATCATAAGCTACCAAGGCCCATTTTCGAGCTGCTTTGGCTCCTTGCCAAAGGAAATTTCTCTAAATATTTTTCATGGCTTTAAGAATACATTTAGCATTAGCAAGAGCTGAGAAGAGATAAAGAGGAACAACCTAGAGAATGGATTTAAGAAGGATAAGATGAAAAACAATGTTCGGGGTCCAATTGGAAATATTTTTACCCAGTTTGGAGAGGAGATCCTTCCAAGAGGCGTTATGAACCATGAAATCTAGGAGGGATCTTAGATATTTGAATGGAAGGGAACTCTGAGAAAAGCATGTGATACGAGAAATATGGAACTGAACAACTAGGGGGGTATTGAAGAAGAAAATTTAAGATCTTAGATGGTTAATGGAGACACCATAATCATCCATGAAGTCATCAAGAATTTTTTTGAAAGATCTAACCTCATGAGTAGTGGGAACTCCCATTAACATGGTATCATCAACAAGCTGATTGTGAGATATTGGAAGATTGGAAGCATGAAGGTTGAGGCCTTCAAGATGATGAGAATGAACATCAACTTTAAGACTTCTTCCAAGTCCCTCAACCATCAAAATATAGATGAAAGGGGAGCGAGGATCACATTGAAGAATTACCCATGAAGGCCTAAAGGGGGGTGAGGGCGAACCATTGATGAAGATGGAGATGAAGGAAAAATAAATGAGAGAAAGGATCTCGTTAACCCAGGTAGGATGGAAATCGAAAGCAAGGAGAATCAAGTGTATATATTGATGGTTGAGTTTGTCAAAGGATTTTGACATATCAATTTTGATCAACATTCCTAGAGATTTGGTCGTTTTTTAGGGAATGCATTACTTCATGAGCTAGAATATTATTGTCCAGGATTTGACGACCTTCCACATAGCTAGATTGCTCATGGGAAACTAGGAGAGGAATGAAAGGTTTAAGGCAGGAAAATATAACTTTGGTGATAATGTTATATTTAACGTTGTAGAGAACTATAGGTCGGAATTGGCTAGGCCCGACAATTTTGTCCTCTTTTGGAATGAGAGTGAGGAAGGTTGAGTTTAGAGCTGGGAGAACACCACATATTCTTTGAGATTCTACCACCAAGGCCTATACCTTTTTTTTGTAGTGGACCAACAGTGGTGAAAATAATCGGTGGTGAATCCATCAAGGTTAGACGATTTTCATAGCAGCATATCCATAGTTATAGCTTCAACATCTTCTAGGGTAATGGGACATAATACGATATGGGGGGTGTGTTTAGTGGTATAATGAATGACAACAAAGGGATTTGGTTGAGGCTCAAAGAGAAGAAATTTTAAAAAATATGATGACTCTTGCTCAATATCTTGATGAGAGGTTAACTTATTACCTCTATTGTCCATTGGCTTTTGATCTTGAATGAAGAAGTTGAAGGATGCATTGTCAGGGTCCAACTGACGGATCCCTCCTTTTTTATCCTTGAGGGAGGAGATGAGATTGAAATCTCCTCCTAAAATCCAGAATTGATCCTCGATGAAGGTTGCTAGATTTTGTAGGCTTTGCATAAAGTTGTGTTTCCCCACCAAAGATTGAGGTCCATAAACATTGGTAACGAAGCATGCTTCCAATGAACCTATTAGTCCAAATTGAGCAGATAAACTTCTTTCAGTTGCAAAGAAATTGTCTAAAATGATGGTGGTTGGATTCCAGTGAATGGAAATACCTCTAGCCGATCCTTTGGCATCAAGGGCCATTGACGAACCATTCTTCCATAATTTTTTAAGAATGATTTCTATTATGTCACTGGAACTTTTGGTATCTTGATAACATAATATGTCAGGGGATTATGTGCTTACCATGTTTTGTAGGAGAATTTGATTTCTCTTACCATTGATTCCTCTTATATTCTAGGAGATCATATTGATTGAAAAATTTGGAAAAGGGAGAGTTGGAAAGAGTCTATGATCAACGCATTCTGACTTGAGTTGACCAAGATGTCCCCAATTTATGTTCGACAACATAGGTATTCCAACAGAGGACGAACACCTTCAATAACCACTCACACAACTAGATCAAAGATCAACACACCAATATTTTGACCTAGTAAAATCCCTACAGGGAAACATCCATGGCCCCATCCAACGTGGCCACTTGGAGCAATTTATTAATGCAAAAGAAAAAGATTACAAAGAGATTTACAAGAGATTTTCTCACAATCAATCATCAGGAAATGACCCTCCATGCTCTTTAAATAGAGTTCATGGACCAATTGGGTGTTAAGCCACAGATCAATGTAGTTGTTAAGATTGAGGAGAATATGAACCATCAGATCACTCTATGTCAGGAACATATCGCGACCGTTGGATTTACTAACTACAAATGCATACTAAAGAAACACACTAAAAAACACACTTTTACCTAACGACACATTAGACCAAGTAGATCTTAACTAACTCCTAAGTGTCTAAATATCATAACATCCCCCTTTAAGAAAAACTTGGGACAAGATTGGAGGATTTAAAATAGTGACACAATAGGATAAGGAAGGAGGCATTAGAGCCTATCTCCCCTTAATGACAACTTCCTTAACTCCTAACATAGATCGAAGTTTGGAAAACTTCGCTTCTGTAAGAGACTTTGAGAAAATGTTTGTAACTTGATCTTTTGTAGGGAAAAAGAGCACTTTAATAACTCAATCATGAATGAGCTTTTTTATGAAGTGCATGTGTAGCTTGATTTGTTTGTTGCATTGATGTTGAACAGGGTCTTTGGTGAGCTTGATGACACTCTGACTGTCACACCAAAGGCTGGCAGGTTGTTGCTGCTAGAATCAAAACTATGAAAGGATCTGTCGAAGCCACAAGGCTTCCTGACTTGCATTGACCATTGCTCGATACTCTGCTTTTGTTGAAGAAAGTGCAATAGCCTATTTTTTCTTACAAGTCCGAGTGACATGTCCTCAACCAAGGCTGAAAACATAACCTACGATAGACTTTTGATCATCAAGGTCAGTCGCCCAATCTAAATCAGTGAAACCAACCAATAAAGGAGTCCCCCCTGAAATTGTAATGTATGTTGAACTGAACTGTACCCTGGACATACCAAAGTATCCTTTTAGCTACTTTCCAATGGCTTTCATGGGGTGTTTTCATATACCGGGAAACAAGACAAACAACAAAGGAAAGATCAGGACGGGTATGAGTCAAGTATAAGAGGATACCAACTAACTAACGGTGCAAAGTGGCATCAACTTTAGAAGAAGTATAGGTGGCAACAAGCTTGACTCCAGACTGGAAGGGAGAAGGGGCTAGTTTACAATCTTCCATGTGAAAGCGAAAAAGAAGGTCACAAGCATAGTTAGACTAGGAAAGAAAAATTCCTTCTGTTGGTTTTGGAGCTTGATTATCTTCCTGATTCAAAGGTCTTTGTTTTCAGCTGTGTTTATACCCCATGAAGACTTTACACCTCGGAAGAATGTACAATCCTCCACGCGGGGGAGTGAAGGGGGGGTTACCCCCCCTGCGGGGTCTGGGGGAAAGCGCCCCCCCCCGACGGGGTTCATGGGCAAAGCCTTCGAAGGAAAAATTGCCTTGTAAATGTATATTGTAATTTCATAGTAAATCTGGACTGTTCATTATAAGGTCGCAAATCTGATGGTAGAAATTATGTTAGGGTTTTTTTCCTTAGAAGGCAACCCTCTTTTATGAGGGAAATGTATTGCGATTATGTATTATTGCAAATATCATATTCTGAGTGAGGAGACTGTGAGAGGAAGAAGAGGAAGTTACAACAGGTGTGTTGTAGGTTGTATCCCTTCATTTTCTAAATAATAATAAAGGAAGGACCTGACAATTTCTCTGGTGGACGTAGCCCACACTGGGTGAACCACGTATATTTGTGTCTCTATTGTATTGTGTATCTTCTGTGTTTTATTTCCGCATTTGTTTTATTTTATTGCTTCATGATCCTATTTTTCTAATACCTTCCTTGGTTTGCAAAACTTTGAGGCGAAGGAAATAATGCAAAAATCCTAAGTTTGTGATTTCAAATTTCTTCTTAAGGCTGGTTTCCACATGGTTTAAAAGTTTTGAGTCACTACCAGTAAGGATAAGGTCATCAACATTAAGGACAAGGATTATGAGATGGCTTCCTACTTTCTTGGTATAGACATTAAGATCAGAATGACATCTAGAGAAGCTGGTGTGAAGAAGAAAGTTATCCATTTTGGCATAGCAATCTCGGGGAGCTTGCTTAAGACCATAAATAGATCCCTTAAGGCAAAAAACAAGGCTATAGTCATTATGGACATAGCCAAGAGGTTGTTCCATGTAGATTTCTTCTTGTAAATCCCCATGCAAGAAGGTAGATTTAACATCCATCTGATGGACCTCCCATTTATGTGAGGCAATAAGGAAAACCATAAGGTGGATGAAATTCATTTTAGCTACATGGGCAAATGTTTCAATATAGTCAATTCCTTCAACTTGGGAAAATCCTTTGGAAACTAACTGAGCCTTGTGTGTTTCAACACTTCCATTTGATGCATACTTAGTTATGTGGACCCATTTACATCTAACAAGTTTTCTTCCTTTTGGAAGAGGTACACAATCCCAAGTATCATTTGCCATTAAAAAACGATACTCTTCATTCATTGTTATATCCCAATCTAGATGACTTGAAGCTTCTGCAAATGTCTATGGATCATGAGTCTCTGAAACTTGAACTAAAAGAGAAGAGGTTGGATGGAACTATGAACGTGTCCGACGTTGATATGAAGGATCATTGACAAGATCACCAACTGCTTTTCGTGTTGAATGGACCCATCTAGAAAGCAATGGTGTTGGTGCTGGTTAAGGTTCAATGGACTCATCTAGAGGAAGGTGAGAAACAAAGGTGGTTTTCATCCTCACTGTCATCATATAAAGAAGAAACCAGAATATGAACACAAAAAGGCACAAACGTCAAATTAAGTTCACAGGCCAAGAGATTTTCATCAATTTTAAAATCTCTTCTAATAATAATTTCATTACAATGTGGTTGAAGAAGTCTATAACCTTTGACATCTTTAGAATAACCAACAAATATACACTTCTCACTTTTAGGCTGCAATGCTTTCCTTTTATCATCAGGAATGTGAGCCCATGCTATACTGCCAAATACATAGAAGTGACTTACAACTAGTTTAATTTTAGTCCATGATTCTTTCGGTGTTATATTTTGAAGAGCCTTTGTGGGAGTGCAATTTACTATGTAATTTGGATAGTTAATGGCTTTTGCCCAATACTTTAGACTTAATCCCTTAGATTGGATCATACAATTAGCCATTTATTTTAATGTGTGGTTCTTTCTCTCAACAACATCATTTTGTTGTGGTGTATATGGAATAGTGTGTTGCATTTGGATGCCATGTGTAGTGCAGTAACTTGTAAAATTATTGTTCACATATTCACCTCCATTATATGTTCTTAACCTTCGAATTTGATGTCCAGATTGCTTTTCTACAAGGGCCTTGTAGGCCAGAAACTTGTCAAAAACTTCGCTCTTAAGTTTTAAGAAGTAAACTCGAGTGCATCTGGAAAATTCATCCATGAAAGTTAAGAAATACTTGCACCCAGAAAAAAAAGGAGAAGAAAGTGGACCACACAAGTCATTGTAAACAAGTTGCAAAGGGCTTGAGGCGTGCCAAGAGGCATGTTTGTCAAACTTATCCTGATGATGTTTGTCGATAACACAACCGACACAAACACCATCTCTGCATGAAACAAGAGGAAGACTAGTCACAATCTGTTGATCACATAGTTACTGCAATGAGCGATAGTTTAGATGACCAAACTGTTCATGCCAAAGTTTGCTCAAGTCATCGCTATGAGCAACAAAAACTGATGGAAAAGATGATGACCCAAAGTTGTCAAACTTGTACAACCTGGTAATATCATCAAAAATTCCAGTTCCAATAACATGTTGAGGATTGTTTAGATCCTTGATTACAACTTCGTGAGGTGAAAGCTCTATGGTTTTACATTCACCTGAATGAGTGATTTGATATACTAATAGAAGGTTACAAGAAAGACTTGGAACACATAATACATCATTAAAATGACCATTATCTACCTGAATTGTTCCAGATCTTACAACACTAAGAGATCTATCATCACCAACAAATATTTTCTTGTGTCATATTCATTTAGAGCAGAAAATATGGCTCTATCCTTATCCACATGATAATATGCTCCAGAATCAATAAACCACTCATCAGAAGAAGAAGTAGAAGTTGCATTGAAGAAGAAACCAGAAGCAGAAAGTGCATGTCCATGAGAAGAAGAAGAAGAAGAAGTAGAATCAATATTGATGGTGTGCTTTTTCATTGCTACTTCTAAAGTTTCCATCTTCTTAAAACATTTAGACTCATCATGACCATCTTTCCCACAAAAGTTGCAATGTATGTCAGTCTTCTTATTTTTATATTTGGCTCCTTTGTCACCATTAGGAACGGAAGTTGGTTGAGTGGGTTTGGGACCCTTTCTTTGCTTGTTGTTATGGAGAGGATGTTGCTTCTTGGGATTCTTGGGCTTAACTTTCCGTTGGACCACTAAGGCCTTGTTGGAGGTACCTGCAGTGATGATCACTCCAAGTTGCACAAGCTTATCTTGCTCTCTAATCAAAGAATCACAAAAGGGCTAAAGAGAGGGATTTTTATAAGCAATCCCTAGAGCTTCTCTAGTGGCATAGAAGGTAGATACAAACACTAAATATGCACTACCAAGCTTAACAAGAATGATATATATGCAACGCTCTTCTTCCAACTTTATGTTACATTCTTCACATAAAATTCTAAGTGTTTTGAACTTAAATAAATAGTCTTCAATGGAAGAAAAATCATTTGGACTTAAAGTCATTATCTGGTTTTCTTTTTGGTGGGCTTGAATGATATCGTGTTTACCAAACACAGATTCAAGATTTTCCCAAGATTAATCAGAGTCATCAATTCTTTGAAGGTAAAACCTTAAATCAGGAGAGATGGACATTCTAATCAGTGCACATACTTTGTCATTCCTATTTTCCCATTTGAATTTTTTTCATCATCAGTAAGTTCTAGTTCTTTCCTAATGGTAATATGGTACAATCCTTTACTTCTTAATAAATCACCCATATGGGATTTCCATTGGAAGTAGTTGGTGTTGGTAAAAAAAATATCACTGGAAGAAGCCATATTAAATATGTATATAATATGGATTTAAAAACTGAAATTGATGGTCTGGATGGAAAGATCTTGAAAAATTAGGCTCTTTTATAAAAAAAACGACACTGAAAAACGGACTTCGGATGTGGAAGTTATGCCCTTTTGAAAAAAGACATAAATGGTAACCAAAGAGCCACATGTAAATTAGAAGTTGTTCCACATGGTGATACCCCTCCAAATAACCTCACTTTTACAAATAAGTTGCTTTATGAAGTGACTCACTTTTATAAAAAGAAGCGGGGATCACTTTTACAGTGAAGTTACTTTATAAAAGAAAGTTGCATTCAAAATAAATAACTTTAAAATAAAATATTAAAGCTCCTTATAGTGATTCACTTTTATAGTTGAAGTGAAATACACTTTACAATGGATGCATGAACTTTTTCAAAAGAGTAACAAAAAAAAGACTTGAACTCAAGACCTCTTACTTAATAAGACAACTTTTCAACAAGTGAGCTAGTGCAAAACATATTGTATTGTTTAGAAGGAGGATTGTTGTTGTTGTTGTTGATGGCCTTTGAGAGCGTGCTCATAAAAAACTATGTTTACACAAGAATTTTTTTTTGCTTCTTGATGACAACAAGGGTTAGATCTCGGTTAACTTACTTGAAAAATGTACCTTTTTTGGTCTGTTTCTGATTTACCGAGATCGCATAGGGAACAAGGAAAAGAGCATACACAGATCCAAAAGAGTAGCAACCCAGAAGCAAAAAACAGAAAACCAAAATAAAATCGAAATAACACTCTGCAAAAGTTTTAAAAGGGCGTATTTGGGCTTTATACCTCTAGATGTAATTGAAATGGTCGTATCTTTGGAAAACATAAACCTTTTCAAGTGAAACGAAAAACGTTCCTAACTCAAAATATCCCTTTAAATGCAATGGAACAATCCTCTCAGCCCATAAGTGTATGGAAATGGCAGAAACCAGAGATGAGGCAACTTAGCTTCACGATCTCGATCAATCTTGGAGGAGGGTTGTCATAGAAAGAAGCTTTTTTGCTCCTATTAAGGGCTTGATGGACTCGTAGAATGTGTTCATCAAAGATGGACCATATTTTTCCTCTGACATGCATCAACAATGCCTTATAGGTCAATACCATCCAGATCCATATCCTCTACTTTCAAATCATTACAATCCTCTCCTTTAGTACCATGACTGCATCTTCCACTTCCGTAGTATCTAAAGGGTTTTACATAGTCTTCTGGCGCTTGGGATCCTCTGGATTCTTTATGGGATTTGGGGTCCTGTGTGATAATGGATTTTCCATCCGGGTATTAGGAAGACTGGTATCATTCGAGTTCGATGGATTAGATCCAAGGATATTGAAACTATTTTTGTTGAAATTAGTTTTGGCTGGTCCAAATTGAGTTGATTTCTTTCTCGTTCTATGCTTACTCGTTACTTTGACAAAACCCTCTTCATATTTATTGCTCTCTAATTTAGTAGGCTTTGGGGGATTATTCAACAGGCAATCTTAAAGAGATGCCCATGCTCGTGACATTTGCAACATCGAAAAAGAATGTACTCATAGTCCAGAGTTTGGATCCAGTCGGAGTTCTGGTAGCATAGGCAGATGGACTCTCGAATGGGAACATAAACATTCATATAAATGAAAATGCGGGCACAAGCTATGTATCGCCCTTATTTTGTTGCCTCTGCAGTTTTGACGAAGGTGCCTAGAGTATTACCAATTCCTGCTAGGATTTCCTCGTCCCAATA
>SNQJ01S0023316.1:118966-129338 GCA_010110895.2 Picea sitchensis | reverse complement strand
CAGACTGCGGAAATTTTTCCCCCGTACGCACCCTACGCAATTGTCACGTGCGGAAATTTTGAGAAAAAATTCGAGGGTGAAGTGCGAGTAGTATTCTTCCGCACCTTGCCGAGGAGAGACCTGCGGAAATCTGCAGTGTCCGCGGCTCTGAATTCTGGTGGCGCTTTCCACTCTATGAAAAGGCTTACCCACTCATACCACGCGTAGACAGAACGAAGTTGGAAGCAGCAGTGATCTCGCTTGATATGCTCCTACGCGGCTCCTCTCTCAACGATGGGCGGGTTACTCGAGCAGAGCACCCATGGTCGCTCTCCACGCCGGTCACGCCTCTTCACGCAACGATCTTCCTTGCAAGCTCTCTTCCAACAACGATCTTCCTTGCAAACTGGTGCGGTCGTTTTCTGAACAGGTTTCCCTTCTCGCGCGTGGACACCCTGAGCGCTCTGATACCATGAAAATAATATGCAAGCAGAAGAATGTACACGCAGAAATGGAAGGGGCATAATTGCCGTCTAAGTATTCACAGAATATATATGTCTTACAATGGTTTTACAGTCCTGCATAAACGCATGCAGACTCAACTACGAAAATAGAATAAAGCTCTAATCAATGGAAAAGCAGAAAAGCTGCATTTACCGAGAGTAATTACTATTTCTAACATCCCATCTCCGACCACCTTTCTTCGACCATTTGAAGTACCTCCATTTCTTCAGGCAGGCCCGTCTCCAAACTCTGTTAGTCTAAGTTGTCAATTGTAATTGCTATACAAGTATGAGAATGCAACATAAGTCTGAAATGGTGGTATTGGTTTCCTCAAATTAATATCATTTTTTTCTATATTTTTTTTTTTGTTAAAATATGGTTTCTTCAAATTAATATCAATCCTTTTTATATTTTGTGAAAATATTTATGTATATATTCAATATATTTCTTATTTTGTTTTGGTGGAGGTTGAAAAGTCTTTATGCTATATTCAAAATTAATTCAAAGAGATAGAAGATAAGTGTACAGTTTTGAAGAAGAATTGAAAGTTCATAATAAAAAATCAAATCAAATAAATAAACAAACTTATAGATATAATATATTTTTGGATGTTAATGTGATTTAGTTTTATTGGTTAGAAGGAAAGATTGTTATATCCTCTTCACTATTTGAGTTCAATTTCTGCAAATAACATGTTGAGCTTATAATGAATATATTATTGTAAAATATTTTAAGGTTTACTATCAATATCATCCTCAAAATTAAAGGAAGTATACTTATATATTGGAGTTGAAAATTCTTTATAATAAGTTCAAAATTCAACCAAATTAAAAAGTTGAAAAATATTTATAATAAACATTCAAAATTTAGTAGATTTCAAAATTCAAACAAATTCATTTCAAAATTCAAACAAATTAAAAAATCTTCATAGTATATTCAAAATTCAAACAAAGATAATAAAATAAGTGTAGAGTGTTGCATGTAGTTACATGTAAACTCAATCCTATAAGTTGCTTATTAAGCTACCACACCACACCTGCCCAAGGTCCAATTTTACTCATTCCTCTCTAACACTAAAACCTTTATTTCAATAAGGTGTTGCAAAAAAACTACAACTTTTATACTTGTTATCCTCTCAATTTATACAACACATGTAGAAAATTAAAAAATTTACACATGGAAAATACAATCCATGTTTCCTAACTATAATATGAATATACACTAGTTCAATGCCAAATCCCTTGAATCCTTTCCACTTTTTAAGTGAATATTTTCCACGTTTTTCATTGTGGCTTTATGGTCCATGTTGTCTAGGCTCCCACCACATTTCTTACCAAGATGTTGGGATTGGTTGCATTATTGTAGAGATTGGAATAGGAACAAGTGAAGTAGGATGCAACTTAAATACCAACTTTTGTAATAAGAATGAAATAGTATAGTGTAGGCAGTGTATAGTGTGTATAGTGTAAATCCTCAATATATTTGTAATTTTTTGAAATAATAAAAAAATTAAATATTGCTAATAGATTTATCATGATCATGATCATTTCAGTTACTTAAAAGAATTATCATGAGGAGGAACATTAAGGTTAATTAATGTAAATATCAAGAAGTTGTATAAAGTATCTTTAAAAAATATGGTAAATTTAAGTTATAAACAAAATAGAGTTTGAGATTAATGAATTACTTTTTTTTTTTTTATGTACATGTACATTGGTGGATTTGAAAAATAATATAATATACAAGTTTAAAAAATAATGTGATTTAATCACAAACCTTCAAAATGGAAAAAGTTTTAAAATTTGTCTCTTTTGAATTTTATGGAACATTTTATGTTCCCTTATAAAGTTTTGAGTGTTCATATTTTTAGTAGTTGTCTTTAAGGTATTGTGTTCAACCAATGAGTCATTAGCATTTGTTTAAAAAGTAAATATATAAATATGTAATTCTAGTTCATTATAATGATATTATTTTACCAATTAAGTGGAGTTAAACTAATGCAAGTACTTTTATAAAATACATTTATAAGAAGCCATCACTGGAATATGATAAGCCAACTTTGCTATAAGCTAAATGTTCTATTTCATTCCCCATTATGATTTTTACATGCATTCAAAGAGATGGTTCAATGTATCCATATGATAATAGATGTGAGACTTTCCTTGTTTTTAAAATTCAGGATCACATGCCCTCCTCCCTCTAATATGGATATGCTTAGCATTATCAAATTTTATTTTTCCTTCAATTAATAGAAAGGAAAAAAAAATCTAAACAATTGTTCTAGAAATTGAATGGAAATGGTAGTAATGCAAGAAGACCTCTCTCATACTTTTCTTGTTAGTGAATGTTTCACATACATAAAAATAATTGTAAAAGGAATCTCAACTTATATTTTGGAATCATTCTTAAAGATCCTAAATTAAAAATGAATTTTATAATAGGATAACACATAAGATAATTGCGATTAAATAAGTTAATCCAAATTAGACAAGCCCCTTCAATTAATAATCTACCATGAATTTGAATCTTTGTACTTTACATCAAAGAAGTTCTTCTTCTCTTGGGAACCTTTGCAGTCTTTGTCCTTTTAATCAACAATAATCCCTCCTTAAATAATGAGAGAAAGATGGAAAATCATCCATTTTCTTACAACAATTTGAAAGCATAACCTTGCATTAAAAAATTATTGCTACAACCTCACAACATAGCAATATTTTCTATTACCAATAACAATTATTGACATCTCTTCTAAGCCCATAAGATGAGTAACAACACTTGGAAAATGATTTCTTTCACCACATTGATGTTCAATTTATGTCAAATATCCATTATAATGACTATTCTTGTACACGCTCTTGGGTGTGTCTATGCTGAAATAATTACTTTTCAACTCAACAAAACTTCTTTGAGATTTAATGAAGTAGAATGAGGGACTGATTGATAATTGTTGCTACATGTTGCCTGTATCTCTTGCATTGCATCAATTGTAGGTCTTGGAGTGTCCACTGGATTGAGAACATATTTACCATCCTCTACCTCCAATTTATGCACAAATTACTGAAATTAATTCTATGCTTTATCCTTACACAACAAAATGTTACTTGATTAAAACTCAAGTAATCACAAATACTATTTATAATGAAATAACAAGTATTTTAGAATATTTACCATCCTCTACCTGCAATTTATGCACAAATTATTGAAATTAATTCTATGCTTTATCCTTACATAATAAGGTGTTACTTGATTAAAACTTAAGTAATCACAAATACAATTTATAATGAAATAACAAGTAATTTAGACCTAATAAGAAATGTGACTTTACACTAAAAATTCATTAAATGATTGAAGGAGATTGAAACATATTCATGAGGAATGAGACATTGCATTACTTCATTCTTATTGTAGAAGCTGAGATTTAAATTGCATCGTAGATCACTATTCCAAGCCTTTTGATGAAGCATTTCACTACTATATAATTTAACAATAAGTTAATAGCTACTTTGTCATTCCAATGTTTCATTACAATACTTATTTCTATTGGTTTGTCAAGTCCAAACATAAACTTATATGAGCTTCAACTAACTCTGGTTAGTTTTTTCATCTTTCATTATATACTATAAACTCAAACCAATAATAGAAGCTCAACAAATTTCAAGTAATCTCTATCATTCCATAACAACAATCTATCTTTAAATGAAGGAAAATGAGGGAGAAATAAAGTCTAGGTGTGTTTGTTCATTCACTCCTAAGAAAGTTGATTACATACTCTTCACCATCCAACAATATATTCATTATAAACTCAACATATTATTTGCATAAATTGAATTTAGATGGTGAAGAGAATAATAATGTTTCTTCCCATGACTAAAACTAAATCCAATTAACATCCAAATATATATATATATATATATATATATAATTTATTTATTTAACTTAATTTGTTATTATAAACTTTCAATTCTTCATCAAGAGTGTACACTTATCTTCTATCTCTTTGAATTTTGAATCTATCATAAAGATTTTTCAACCTCCACCCAAAAAGAAGAAATATATTAAATATATACATAAATATTTTCACAAAATATAAAAAGGTTTGATATTAACTTGAGGAAACTATTTTGACAAAATATTAAAAAAAATCTATCTTCTATCTCTTTGGATTTTGAATCTAGCATAAATATTTTTCAACCTCCACCAAAAAAGATAAAACATATATTATATATACACAAATAGTTTTACAAAATATAAAAAGGTTTGATGTTAATTTGAGGAAACCACATCTTGATAAAAATATATATAAAAAAAATGATATTAATTTGAGGGAACCAACATCACCATTTCAAACTTATGATGCATCCTCATAGCTATATAGAAATTACAATTGTCAACCTAAAAAGAGAAACTAGGTTGCTAGTGTGTGACCATTGTTCAAATATATCATTGCTACCAACCTAGAAAAGAAAGGATACAACACAAAGTAAGCGATGAAATCCAAAGACAAAATAGATAAAATCCAAACAATAATGCCAACTATTTTTCCAGTCTACTTGTTCTCCATACCGATATTCTTCCAAGGTGATTCCTAATTGCAATGAAGAGTAGGACATGAACCGTGGTGTTGCCATGCCATGCTATATTAATGTAAATTTGAACAAACTTCACAGAAATAGGAAAACATCATGCATTCACAAATTTCTAACGATGAATGGATGGATCATGGAAGCATCACAAGCTTGAGAATCCCTCAATCTCTATGTGAACTATAATTATTTATATAACATGAAAATATCAATATGTATTGATTAAATCATCAATAGAATGCAGTGGAAATTTCTTACAAAACTTTGGCAAGTTGAACAAGGAAACTGAAGAAGGTGTTAGAATTGCAAATGTAGAAAAACACAATTCACATATGATAATTAACAATCACACAGATAAGGAACACACATATGTCACGTGGTTCACCCAAATGTTGGGCTACATCCACCAAACATAGGTATCGATTGTCTTATTATTAACCCAAAATATTTAATTAAAAAGATTTAAGATAAATCAAGAATATATATTTAAACCTTTTACTAAACAAAAAAGGGGTCCACAAATAATATTTTAATTAACATCCTCCACCCACTTTATTCATAATGTTGATCCTCCCTATGCATAATCATAAAAGTCAACCACTTAATAAATTTTATGCCTCTACACTTTCATAAAACCATACCTTTAAATTTTTAGAAGCAAAAATTCATACGAATATTTTCTAAAGGGAGCGCTCCTTGGATTATTGAAAGGTAGCACTAGCGCTCCTTCACTATGTATATGGGAGTGCTAGTTTGAGCTAGTAGTGCTCCTTGAGTGTGGCTGGGGAGCGCTAGCACTCTACCGCTATGTGATGCATAGACTGGGTGCTCAGGCGCCTTTAACATGAATTAGGGAGTGTCGATGACCTGATTCTCACTCTTCTCACTCAATTCACGAGATTGCACCATAGATCTGGTTCACACGGATCTCCAACGCATCTCTGATACCACTTTTTAGAATTGCAAATGAAAAAAAAATAGAATTCACATATGATAATTAATAATCACGCAGATAAGGAACACGGGGATTTCGTGTGGTTCACCCAAACATTGGGCTACATACACCAAGCATAAGCATCAATTGTCTTATTATTTAGATCATGGATATTACAACAGACTTACAAGTTCTCACTCTGTTTCTCATTTGCCTCTAAGGGCTTACATGAATTTATATACATTTACAACATAAACTGATTATTAAATGCACTCCTATCCATATTCTAACTTGGTCTATTTTAGTTGCAACCAATGCAGAATAATAGGATCCAAATCCATCCTTAGAGGAATTCGTTGTCACCAAATCCCAACAATCTCCACCTTGAAAACAATTAACCTGATACCTTGCTCCTTCATTTTGTTCATCACCTTTTCTGCAAGCCAAGAGAAGCCATGAACCACTGCAACTTCTCTAATAAAACTGGTTTCATGATCTTGCCTGTGTGACTTACACGAGTTTGGATTTCTTGAGAGGTCACTCCACCTCCAACATGTCTTCCACAACTGTGTTGTGAGACAACTTTAGTGATAGATCTCCTTCTATCCAAAACACCTGTAAAATATACATTACAACTATCACAGATCGTCTCAGTGTAACCATTATAGGTGATATTTGTGCTTCTCAAATGCTGAAGCACCCATTTCACTGCAAAACCTGAATCTGTCACGTATTTGACAACATCATTAGCATGTGAAACATCTGGTCTTAACCATTTTAGAACATACAACAGACCTCCTACTGAACTTACACAAGACATAACCTTTTCTTCTTTATATACAAGACCTATGCTTGAAGAAAAATTATAATGGAAAGCAAGAGGGATAAAATCTGGTTTTACAATGTTCATACTAAACCCCAACCACAACTTACCATTACCATCTCTGTGTACTTCCATGCCCATAATTTGTTTTGTTGCTCCTTGATCCCTCATCTGAATTGTCCTGTCCACCTGAGTCATTTTCTTACTGATTTTGTCTACGCTTCGGCTTGCATCGAGCATATCATCAACAAATAGGATCAAGACTGTGAATGTGCTATAAACTGTATAGTCATTCCTACCCTTTTCATAATTATGACTCACTATGAAGGATTCAAACCTCTTGTATATTTGCCTAGGTACCAATAGGCCATTTATCTAGCATGCAAACAAATTTACCATTGTGATCTTGAATCAAACCTTTTGGTTGTTCCAAACATACTATATCTTTGTAAATGATGACCTTGTGAGAAGAAGGATCCCACACACAACATCCCTTTATACCACCATCATAACTTGCAGAGATATAAAACAAGCATGAATTCAAAAACAAAGATTTTAAGTGTGGAAATGATTTACCGCTCACCAATTCTTTCTTGCTCTTATGACCTTGAAGCTTCTTCCATAAACAAGAAGATGCATCTGTCACTTTAGATGCTACTTCAGTACTCCCTTCCAACTTATAAGGTTATCAACCTTTGTTTCCTTCATCACTACTAAATTACCTTTCGACAAAGTGAGTGCTCCACCTTGACCTGTATACTTATATCCACAAGAATCCAACACTCCCAATGAAATCAAATTTGATTTAAGCTCAGATACATATCTAACATCCATTAATTCCCTAACAATAACATCAAACATCCTGATTCTAATAATGCCAACCCCAACAGTTTTACAGGGAATACCATTTCCCATAAACACTACACCCTCATCAACAAATTGGTAAGAAATGAACCAATTTCTATGTGAGCACATGTGGTGGGAGGTACCTAAATCTAACTGCCATTCTTCTTGATATTGTAAATTACTAGAAATGGATAAAACTTGATCAGTCATACCTGAATGTTTTACAGCCAAATTTGATTCGTAGAGTTTTCCTCAGATTCCTTTCTTTTCCATTAATCTTTCTTGAGATGTCCTGTTTTTCCACAGTACCAACATTTTTCTTTACCCTTTTTGTGTCTTGACTTAGACTGAGAAAAACTTCTCTCATTCTGCTCTTTAGTTTGACCTTTGACCAACATCGCCTCTGAAGTTGAGGTTTCTTGACTAGATGTTCTCCTCATCTCCTCAGCCAACAAAGCTCCCACAACATAGTCATAATCTAAAAATTCTACTGAGCTAAAGCTAATAGAGGTGACTAGATTATCTCGAGACTCAGACAACGAACACAATCGTGTAATAGCCTTATCTTCATCTTCAAATTTAACTTCCATACTAGTCAATTGAAATATAAGGGTATTAAAGGTATTTAAATGGCCAACAATTTTTGTACCTTCTTTCATCCACAATCTGTAGAACTGTCTCTTCAAGTAAATCCTTCTCGTCAAGGATTTCATCATATATAGACTTTCCAACTTGCTCCATAAGCATGATGATGTATACTCTCCTACGATATTAAATAGAGCATCATCCGCCAGACATAAACAAATGGTACTAAGAGATTTTGCATCAAGATATTCCTATTCCTCATTCGTCATGGATGCTAGTTTCTTTGACTTTCCTGCCAATGCTTTTTGCAACCCTTGTTGCAGCAGTAAATCCCGCATCTTGATCTTCCAGAGCTCAAAGCTGCTTTTACCACTGAACTTTTCAACTTCAAACTTAAAACTCTGCATCTTATCCATTAGCAAAAAATCTCCTAATACCCACTGCATATAAAATCCTTTTAAACGTGGAGGAATAATAGTATTAACCCTAAATATTTAATTAAAAATATTTAAGATAAATAAAAAATATATCTTTAAACATTTTACTAAAGAAAAAAGGGGTCCACAAATAATAATTTAATTAACATCCTCCACCCACTTTATTCATAATGTTGATCCTCCGTATGCATAATCATAAAAGTCAACCACTTAATAAATTTTATACCTTTCCACTTTCATAAAACCATACCTTTAATTTTTTAGAAGGAAAAATTCATACGAATGTTTTTGAAAGGGAGTGCTCCTTGGATTATTGAAAGGTAGTGCTAGTGCTCCTTCACTATGTATATGGGAGCGCTATTCTGAGTTATCAGGGCTCCCTGAGTGTGGCTGGGGGAGTGTTAGCGCTCTAACTCTCTGTGATGCATACACTGGGTGCGTAGCGCACCTCTAACAATGCCTAGGGAGCGTCAATAACCTGCTGCTCACTTTGCTCACTCAATTCACGATCTTGCACCACAGATCTGGTTCTCACAGATCTCCAACGCAACTTTGATACCACTTGTTAGAATTGCAAATGAAGAAAAACACAATTCACATATAACAATTAACAATCACACAGATAAGGAACACATGGCTTTCACGTGGTTCACCCAAACATTGGGCTATGTCCACCAAGCATAGGCATCGATTATCTTATTATTCATATCATGGAGATTACAACAGACTTACAAGTTCTCACTCTGTCTCTCATTTTCCTCTACGGGCTTACATGAATTTATATACATTTAAACCAGAAACTGATTATTAAATGCACTCCTATCCATATTCTAACTTGGTATATTTTAGTTTCAACCAACGCAGAATAATAGGATCCAAATCCATCCTTCGAGGAATTCGTTGTCACAAAATACCAACAATCTCCACCTTGACAACAATTACCCTGATACCTTGCTCATTCATTTTGTTCATCACCTTTTCTGCAAGCCAAGAGAAGCCAAGCACCATTGCAGCTTCTCTAATAAAACTGGTTTCATGATCTTTCCTGTGTGACTTGCACGAGTTTGGATTTCCTGAGGGGTCACTCCACCTCCAACATGTCTTCCACAATTGTGTTGTGAGACATATTTAGTGATATATCTCCTTCTATCCAAAACACCTGTAAAATATACATTACAACTATGACATACCATCTCAGTGTAACCATTATAGGTGATATTTGTGCTTCTCAAATGCTGAAGCACCCGTTTCATTGCAACACCTAAATCTGTCACGTATATCTTAACATCATTAGCATGTGAAACATCTAGTCTTAACCATTTCGTCACATACAATAGACCTCCTACTGAACTTATATGAGACATAACCTTTTCTTCTTTATAGACAAGAACTATGCTTGACGAAAACTTATAATGGAAAGCAAGAGGGATACAACTGGTTTTACAATGTTCATAATGAACTCCAACCACAACTTACCATTACCATCTTTGTGTACTTCCATGCCCATAATTTGTTTTTCTACTCCTTGATCCCTCATCTGAATTGTCCTGTCCACTTGAGTCCTTTTCTTACTGATTTTATCCACGCTTCCACTTGCCCAAGCATATCATCATCAAATAGCATCAAGACTGTGAATGTACTATAAACTGTATAGTCATTCCTACCCTTTGAAAAATTATGA
>SNQJ01S0023316.1:108846-118916 GCA_010110895.2 Picea sitchensis | reverse complement strand
TGTATAGTCATTCCTACCCTTTGAAAAATTATGACTCACTATGAAGGATTCAAACCTCTTGTATATTTGCCTGGGTACCAATAGGTCATACAATGAATTATCTAGCATGCAAACAAATTCATGGTTGCGATCTTGAATCAACCCTTTTGGTTGTTCCAGACATACTATATCTTTGTCAATGATGACCTTGTGAGAAGTAGGATCCCACACACAACATCCATTTATACCACCATCATAACTTGCAGATATATAAAACAAGCAGGAATTCAGAAACAAAGATTTTAAGTCTGGAAATGATTTACCGCTCACCAATTATTTCTTTCTCTTATGACCTTGATGCTTCTGCCATAAACAAGAAGATACATATGTGACTTTAGATGATACTTTATTACTCCCTTCCAACTTATAAAGGTTATCAACCTTTGTTTCCTTCATCACTACTAAATTACCTTTCGACAAAGTGAGTGCTCCACCTTGACCTGTATACTTACATCCACAAGAATCCAACACTCCCAATGAAATCAAATTTGATTTAAGCTCAGGTACATATCTAACATCTGTTAAATCCCTAACAATACCATCAAATATCCTGATTCTAATACTGCCAACCCCAAGAGTTTTACAGGGAATACCATTTCCCATAAACACTACACCCTCATCAACATATTGGTAAGAAATGAACCAATTTCTATGTGAGCACATGTAGTGGGAGGCACATGAATCTAACTTCCATTCTTCTTAATATTGTAAATTACTAGAAACAGATAAAACTTGATCAGTCATACCTGAATTTGTTACAGCCAAATTTTCTTCCTTCGTAGAGTTTTCCTTAGATTCAATTCTTTTCCAACAATCTTTCTTGAGATGTCCTGTTTTGCCACAGTACCAACATTTTTCTTTACCCTTTCTGTGTCTTGACTTAGATCGAGAAAAAATTCTCTCATTCCGCTCTTTAGTTCGACCTCTGACCAACATTGCCTCTGAAGTTGAGGTTTCTTGACTAGATTTTCTCCTCATCTCCTCAACCAACAAAGCTCCCACAACAGAGTCATAATCTAAAAAATCTACTGAGCTAAAGCTAATAGAGGTGACTAGATTATCCCAAGACTCGGGAAACGAACACAATAGTGTAATAGCCTTATCTTCATCTTCGAATTTAACTTCCATACTAGTCAATTGAACTATAAGGGTATTAAAGGTATTTAAATGGTCAACAATTTTTGTACCTTCTTTCATCCATAAACTGTACAACTATCTCTTCAAGTAGATCCTACTCGTCAAGGATTTCGTCATATATAGACTATCCAACTTGCTCCATAAGCGTGATGTTGTATCCTCTCCTACGATATTAAATATAACATCATCCACTAGACATAAACGAATGGTACTAAGAGATTTTGCATCGAGGTCTTCCCATTCCTCATTCGTCATGGCTGCTGGTTTCTTTGACGTGCCTGCCAATGCTTTTTGCAACCCTTGCTGCACCAGTAAATCCCACATCTTGAGCTTCCAGAGCTCAAAGTTTCTTTTACCATTGAACTTTTAAACTTCAAACTTTGAACTCTGTATATTAGCCATTAGCACAAAATCTCCTAATACCAACTGCTTATAAATTCCTTTTAAATGTGGAGGAATAATAGCATTAAACCAAAATATTTAATTAAAAAGATTTAAGATAAATCATAAATATATCTTTAAACCTTTTACTAAACAAAAAAGGGGTCCACAAATAATATTTTAATTAACATCCTCCACCCACTTTATTCATAATGTTGATCCTCCATATGCATAATCATAAAAGTCAACCACTTAATAAATTTTATACCTTTCCACTTTCATAAATTCATACCTTTAATTTTTGAGAAGGAAAAATTCATACGAATGTTTTTGAAAGGGAGCTCTCCTTGGATTATTGAAAGGTATCTCTAGTGCTCCTTCACTATGTATATGGGAGAACTAGTCTGAGCTAGTAGCGCTCCTTGAGTGTGGCTGGGGGAGCGCTAGCACTCTAGCGCTCTATGATGCATACACTGGGTGCTCGACATGCCTCTAACATTGCCTAGGGAGTGTTGATGACCTGCTGCTCACTCTGCTCACTCAATTCGCAATCTTGAACCATGGATCTAGTTCTCACAGATATCCAACGCAGCTCTGATACCACTTGTTAGAATTGCAAATGCAGAAAAACACAATTCACATATAATAATTAACAATCACATAGATAAGGAACATAGGGATTTCATGTGGTTCACCCAAACGTTGGGATATGTCCACCAAGCATAGGCATTGGTTGTCTTATTATTTAGATCATGGAGATTACAACAGACTTACAAGTTCTCACTCTGTCTCTCATTTGACTCTACGGTCTTACATGAATTTATATACATTTACACCAGAAACTGATTATTAAATGCACTCCTATCTATATTCTAACTTGGTCTATTTTAGTTGCAACCAACGCAGAATAATAAGATCCAAATCCATCCTTGGAGGAATTCGTTGTCACCAAATTTGAACAATCTCCACCTTGACAACAATTAACCTAATACCTTTCTCCTTCCTTTTGTTCATCACCTTTTCTGCAATCCAAGAGAAGCCAAGCACCACTGCAGCTTCTCTAATAAAACTGGTTTCATGATCGTACGTATGTGACTTGCATGAGTTTGGATTTCCTAAGGGGTCACTCCACCTCCAACATGTCTTCCACAACTGTGTTGTGAGACATATATAGTGATAGATCTCCTTCTATCCAAAACACCTATAAAATATACATTACAACTATCACAGACCATCTCAGTGCAACCATTATAGGTGATATTTGTGCTTCTCAAATGCTGAAGCACCCATTTCACTGCAACACCTGAATCTGTCACGTATATCAAAACATCATTAGCATGTGAAACATTTTGTCTTAACCATTTCATCACATACAATAGACGTCCTACTAAACTTACATGAGACATAACCTTTTCTCCTTTATAGACAGGACCTATGCTTGCCGAAAACTTATAATGGAAAGTAAGAGGGATAAAAACTAGTTTTACAATGTCCATAATGAACTCCAACCACAACTTACCATTACCATCTCTTTGTACTTCCATGCCCATAATTTGTTTTGCTGCTCCTTGATACCTCATTTGAATCGTCATGTCCACCTGAGTGATGTTCTTACTGATTTTATCCACGCTTCGGCTTGCATCGAGCATATCATCAACAAATAGCATGAAGACCGTGAATGTACTATAAACTGTATAGTCATTCCTACCCTTTGAAAAATTATGACTCACTATGAAGGATTTAAACCTCTTGTATATTTGCCTAGGTAGCAATGGGCCATACAATGAATTATCTAGCATGCAAACAAATTTACTGTTGTGATCTTGAATCAACCCTTTTGGTTGTTCTAGACATACTATATCTCTATCAATGATGACCTTGTGAGAAGTAAGACCCCACACACAACATCCATTTATACCACCATCATAACTTGCAGAGATATAAAACAAGCAGGAATTCAGAAACAAAGATTTTAAGTCTAGAAATGTTTACCGCTCACCAATTATTTCTTTCTCTTATGACCTCGATGCTTCTGCCATAAACAAGAAGATACATCTGTCACTTCATATGCTACTTCAGTACTCCCTTCCAACTTATAAAGGTTATCAACCTTTGTTTCCTTCATTACTACTAAATTACCTTTCGACAAAGTGAGTGCTCCACCTTGACCTGTATACTTATATCCACAAGAATCCAACACTCCAAATGAAATCAAATTTGATTTAAGCTCATGTACATATCTAACATCCGTTAATTCCCTAACAATACCATCGAACATCCTGATTCTATTACTGCGAACCCCAAGAGTTTTACAGGGAATACCATTTCCCATAAACACTACACCTTCATCAACAGATTGGTAAGAAATGAATCAATTTCTATGTGAGCACATGTGGTGGGAGGCACCTGAATCTAACTGCCATTCTTGTTGATATTGTACATTACTAGAAACGGATAAAACTTGTTCAGTCATACCTGAATTTGTTACAACCAAATTTTCTTCCTTCGTACAGTTTTCCTCACATTCCTTTCTTTTCCAACAATCTTTCTTGGGATGTCCTATTTGGCCATAGTACCAACATTTTTCTTTACCCTTTCTGTGTCTTGACTTAGATTGAGAAAAACTTCTCTCATTCTACTCTTTAGTTTGACCTCTGACCAACATCGCTTCTGAAGTTGAGGTTTCTTGACTAGATTTTCTCCTCATCTCCTCAACCAACAAATCTCCCACAACAGAGTCATAATCTAAAACATCTACTGAGCTAAAGCTAATAGAGGTGACTAGATTATCCCAAGACTCAGGCAACAAGCATAATAGTGTAATAGCCTTATCTTTATCTTTGAATTTAACTTCCATACTAGTCAATTGAACTATAAGGGTATTAAAAGTATTTAAATGGTCAACAATTTTTGTACCTTCTTTCATCCACAAACTGTACAACTGTCTCTTCAAGTAGATCCTGCTCGTCAAGGATTTCATCATATATAGACTTTCCAACTTGCTCCTTAAACGTGATGTTGTATCCTCTCCAACGATATTAAATAGAGCATCATCCACCATACATAAACGAATGGTACTAACATCTTTTGCATCGATATCTTCCCATTCCTCATTCTTCATGGTCGCTGGTTTCTTTGACTTGCCTGCCAATGTTTTTTGCAACCCTTGCTGCACTAGTAAATCCCGCATCTTGAGCTTCCAGAGCTCAAATTTGATTTTACCACTGAAACTTTCAACTTCAAACTTCGAACTCTTCATCTTAGCCATTAGCAAAAAATCTCCTAATACCCACTTCTTATAAAATCCTTTTAAATGTGGAGGAATAATAGTATTAACCCAAAATATTTAATTAAAAAGATTTAAGATAAGTTAGAAATATATCTTTAAACCTTTTACTAAACAAAAAAGGGGTCCACAAATAATATTTTAATTAACATCCTTAGCCCACTTTATTCATAATGTTGATCCTCCATATGCATAATCATAAAAGTCAACCACTTAATAAATTTTATACCTTTCCACTTTCATAAAACCATACCTTTAATTTTTGAGAAGGAAAAATTCATACAAATGTTTTTGAAAGGGAGCGCTCCTTGGATTATTGAAAGGTAGCGCTATCACTCCTTCACTATGTATATGGTAGAGGTAGTCTGAGCTAGGAGCACTCCTTGAGTGTGGTTGGGGGAGCACCAACACTCTAGCGGTTTGTGATGCATACACTGGGTGCTCGACACGCCTCTAACACTACCTAGGGAACATTGATGACCTGCTGCTCACTTTTCTCACTCAATTCACGATCTTGCAACATGGATCTGGTTCTCATGGATATCCAACACAGCTGTGATACCACTTGTTAGAATTTCAAATGCATAAAAACACAATTCACATATGATAATTAACAATCACACAGATAAGGAACACAAGGATTTCACGTGGTTTACCCAAACGTTGGGCTACGTCCACCAATCATATGCATCGGTTGTCTTATTATTCATATCATGGAGATTACAACAGACTTACAAGTTCTCACTCTATCTCTCATTTTCCTCTACAAGCTTACATGAATTTATATACATTTACACCAGAAACTGATTATTAAATGCACTCCTATCAATATTCTAAGTTGGTCTATTTTAGTTGCAACCAACGCAGAATAATAGGATCCAAATCCATCCTTGGAGGAATTCATTGTCACCAAATCCCAACAATCTCCACTTGGAAAACAATTAACCTAATACCTTGCTCCTTTCTTTTGTTCATCACCTTTTCTGCAAGCCAAGAGAATCCAAGCAACATTGCAGCTTCTCTAATAAAATTGGTTTCATGATCTTGCCTATGTGACTTGCACGAGTTTGAATTTCCCGAGGGATCACTCCACCTCCAACACGTCTTCCACAATTGTGTTGTGGGACATATTTAGTGAAAGATCTCCTTCTATACAAAACACCTATAAAATATACATTACAACTATCACAAACCATCTCAGTGTAACCATTATAGGTGATATTTGTGCTTCTCAAATGATGAAGCACCCATTTCACTACAACACTTGAATCTGTCACATATCTGACAACATCATTAGCATGTGAAACATCTGGTCTTAACCATTTCATCACATACAACAGACCTCCTACTGAACTTACACGAGACATAACCTTTTCATCTTTATAGACAGGACCTATGCTTGACGAAAACTTATAATGGAAAGCAAGAGCGATAAAAACTGGTTTTACAATGTTCATACTGAACTCCAACCACAACTTACCATTACCATCTCTGTGTACTTCCATGCCCATAATTTGTTTTTTTGCTCCTTGATCCCTCATCTGAATTGTCATGTTCATCTGAGTCATTTTCTTACTGATTTTATCCACGCTTCGGCTTGCATTTAGCATATCATCAACAAATAGCATCAAGACTGTGAATGTACTATAAACTGTATAGTCATTCCTACCCTTTGAAAAATTATGACTCACTATGAAGGATTCAAACCTCTTGTATATTTGCCTGGGTACCAATAGGCCATACAATGAATTATCTAGAATGTAAACAAATTTACCATTGCGATCTTGAATCAACCCTTTTGGTTGTTCTAGACATACTATATCTCTGCCAATGATGACCTTGTGAGAAGTAGGATCCCAAACACAACATCCATTTATACCACCATCATAACTTGCAGAGATATAAACCAAGCAGGAATTCAGAAACAAAGATTTTAAGTATGGAAATAATTTACCGCTCACCAATTCTTTCTTGCTCTTATGCCCTTGATACAATCTGTCACTTCAGATGCTACTTTAATACTGCCTTCCAGCTTATAAAGGTTATCAACCTTTGTTTCCTTCGTCACTACTAAATTACCTTCCGACAAAGTGAGTGTTCCACCTTGACCTGTATACTTATATCCACAAGAATCCAACACTCCCAATGAAATCAAATTTGGTTTAAGCTCAAGTACATATATAACATTTGTTAATTCCCTAACAATACCATCGAACATCTTGATTCTAAGACTGCCAACCACAATAGTTTTACAGGGAATACCATCTCCCATAAACACTACACCCTCATCAACAGATTGGTAAGAAATGAACCAATTTCTATGTGAGCACATGTGGTGGGAGGCACCTGAATCTAAATGCCATTCTTCTTGATATTTTAAATTACTAGAAACGGATAAAACTTGTTCAGTCATACCTAAATTTGTTACAACCAAATTTCCTTCCTTCGTAGAGTTTTCCTTAGATTCCTTTCTTTTCCAGCAATCTTTCTTGAGATGTCCTATTTTGCCACAATACCAACATTTTTCTTTACCCTTTCTGTGTCTTGACTTAGATTGACAAAAAATTCTCTCATTCTTCTCTTTAGTTCGACCTCTGACCAACATTGCCTCTGACGTTGAGGTTTCTTGACTAGATTTTCTCCTCATCTCCTCAACCAACAAAGCTCCCACAACAGAGTCATAATTTAAAACATCTACTGAGCTAAAGCTAATATAGGTGACTAGATTATCCCAAGACTCAGGCAACAAACACAATAGTGTAATAACCTTATCTTCATCTTTGAATTTAACTTCCATACTAGTCAATTGAACTATAGGGGTATTAATGGTATTTAAATGGTCAACAATTTTTTTAACTACTTTCATCTGCAAATTGTACAACTGTCTCTTCAAGTAGATCCTGGTTGTCAAGGATTTCATCATATATAGACTTTGCAACTTTCTCCATAAGCGTGATGTTGTATCCTCTCCTACGATATTAAATAGAGCATCATCCGCCAGACATAAATGAATGGTACTAAGAGATTTTGCATCGAGATCTTCCCATTCCTCATTCATCATGGCCGTTGGTTTCTTTGACTTGCCTGCCAATGTTTTTTGCAACCCTTGCTGCACGAGTAAATCCCACATCTTGAGCTTCCAGAGCTCAAAGTTGCTTTTACCGCTAAACCTTTCAACTTAAAACTTCAAACTATGCATCTTATCCATTAGCATAAAATCTCCTAATACCCACTGCTTATAAAATCCTTTTAAATGTGGAGGAATAATAGTATCAACCCAAAATATTTAAGTAAAAATATTTAAGATAAATCAGAAATATATCTTTAAACCTTTTACTAAACAAAAAAAGGGGTCCACAAATAATATTTTAATTAACATCCTCCACCCACTTTATTCATAATGTTGATCCTCCATATGCATAATCATAAAAGTCAACAACTTAATAAATTTTATACCTTTCCACTTTCCTAAAATCATACCTGTAATTTTTAAGAAGGAAAAATTCATAGTAATGTTTTTGAAAGGGAGCGCTCCTTGAATTATTGAAAGGTAGCGCTAGCACTCCTTCACTATGTATATGGGAGCGCTAGTCTGATCTAGCAGTGCTCCTTGAGTGTGGGTGGGGGAGCGCTAACACTCTAGCACTCTGTGATGCATACACTGGGTGCTCGACGCACCTCTAACACTACCTAGGGAGAATCGATGACATGCTGCTCACTCTTCTCAGTCAATTCGTGATCTTGCACCACAGATCCGATTCTCACGGATCTCCAACACAACTCTGATACCACTTGTTAGAATTGCAAATGCATAAAAACACAATTCACATATGATAATTAACAATCGCACAGATAAGGAACACAAGGATTTCACGTGGTTCACCCAAACGTTGGGCTACGCCCACCAAGCATAGGCATTGGTTGTCTTATTATTCAGATCATGGAGATTACAACAGACTTACAAGTTCTCACTTTGTCTCTCATTTGCCTCTACAGGCTTACATGAATTTATATACATTTACACCAGAAACTGATTATTAAATGCACTCCTATCCATATTATAACTTGGTCTATTTGATCCAGGTGGATATCGGTGGCCACCCACCTTCTCCAACTGGCCCAAAACATGTTTCTGGCAATTTTGGTAATTTACTATTCTTAGCAGTTTTTAACTTCCGGAGCCATTTTGAGGCCCTAAATGATGTTTTTTGAGAAAATAGAGAGCAACATGGAATGTAGATCAATGTTTCTCACCCAAAAATTGTAGTTCTCGGATATATCTTTCCAACGAGCTATCATATGCCTAAAACAGAGATCGTATGCAAAAGTTACGACCCCGAGAAGTTGATGCACCAACTTACCCAAACGGGGCCCACATGACTTTTGGCGCTTCATCTCCCAGGGTTAGGTTTTTGGATGTCTAGGGTTTTTGGCATTCTTTCTTATTGTAAAAATGCCTTCAGAGCCTCATTGTAGTCATCTTGTCACGGATGCGAGTAGTCGTCACATCTCTTCTCAGAGATAAGCTACCACCATTCTAGCGAGTCTTTCACTCTGTAATTTTACAGTCTCTGTACATTTATTTCATTAATAGAAATCGTGTATTACTGTATATCTGTGACTATTTTTATATTTCCGCTATATCTCTGTTATATTGCTATCTTTATTGCAATATCTCTGAATATTTCTATGTTATATCTCCGCTCTCATTTCATGCCGAAAATAATCAGGATCAGTGGTATCAGAGCAGGCTGCTCTTGATCGTTTTTTCAGTGCATGTCCCCGACGAGGTCTGAGTATAGAAAGTTGGGTCTTGAGCTTGTCTCTCTTGAGGACAATCACTCTCGCACACCCAAGAATCCCTCAATGGCGGAAGAAAAGAAAAATGATGGAGAAGATGATCCTATCAGTCTGTTGCTTGAGCAAGCTCTCACGCGACAGAGGGACGAAATGATGGATATTTTTTCCCACATCCTTCAACACCTATCGATAACATCATGCGCATCTTCATCAAGCAACCACTTTGGAGGGACCTTGTCCTTCAAGGTACAGGTTAATTTTGATATTCCCGTATTTGAAGGTCAAATAGTTACAGATGCCCTAGATAAATGGTTAAATCTGCTAGAAGGTTATTTCTCTGTTCATAATTTTTCAGACAAGGAAAAGATCACCTTCGCACTCCCTAAGGCTCTCCCCCATGTCAAACATTGGTGGGAAACTTACTGGG
>SNQJ01S0023316.1:65759-107347 GCA_010110895.2 Picea sitchensis | reverse complement strand
CAAGATTCAGATTCAGCAATCGCTTTCCCCTCTCCCTCGGGAACTCAACGCAATGGAGACCATTTCTTCCTAAGGAGGGAGGATTGATCCAGGTGGATATCAGTGGCCACCCACCTTCTCCAACTGGCCCAAAACATGTTTCTAGCAATTTTGGTAATTTACTATTTTTAGCAGTTTTTAACTTCCGGGGCCATTTTGAGGCCCTAAATGATGTTTTTTGAGAAAACATGGAGAAACATGGATCGTAGATCGATGTTTCTCACCCAAAATTTGTAGTTCTTGGATAGATCTTTCCAACGATCTATCATACGCCTAAAACATAGATCGTATGCAAAAGTTACGACCCCGGGAAGTTGATGCACCAACTTACCCAAACGGGGCCCACATGACTTTTGGTGCTTCATCTCCCAGGGTTAGGTTTTTGGATGTCTAGGGTTTTTGGCATTCCTTCTTATTGTAAAAATGCCTTCAGAGCTTCATTGTAGTCATCTTGTCACGGATGCGAGTAGTCGTCACATCTCTTCTCAGAGATAAGCTACCACCATTCTAGCGAGTCTTTCACTCTGTAATTTTACAGTCTCTGTACATTTATTTCATTAATAGAAATCGTGTATTACTGTATATCCGTGACTCTTTTTATATTTCCGCTATATCTCTGTTATATTGCTGTCTTTCTTGCAATATCTCTGAATATTTCTATGTTATATCTCCGCTCTCATTTCATGCCAAAAATAATCAGGATCATTATTTTAGTTGCAACCAACGCAGAATAATAGGATCCAAATCCATCGTTGGAGGAATTCGTTGTCACCAAATCCCAACAATATCCACCTTGACAAAAATTAACATGATACCTTTGTCCTTCCTTTTGTTCATCACCTTTTCTGCAAGCCAGGATAAGCCAAGCACCACTGCAGCTTCTCTAATAAAATTGGTTTCATGATCTTGCGTGTGTGACTTGCACGAGTTTGGATTTCCTGAGGGGTCACTCCACCTCCAACATGTCTTCTACAACTGTGTTGTGAGACATATTTAGGGATAGATCTCCTTCTATCCAAAACACCTGTAAAATATACATTACAACTATCACAGACCATCTCAGTGTAACCATTATAGGTGATATTTGTGCTTCTCAAACGTTGAAGCACCTGTTTCACTGCAACACCTAAATCCGCGACATATCTAACAACATCATTAGCATGTGAAACATATGGTCTTAACCATTTCATCACATACAAAAGACCTCCTACTGAACTTACACGAGACATAACCTTTTCTTCTTTATAGACAGGACCTATGCTTGAAGAAAACTTTCATTATGTACCACCATTCACAAGTGAAGTGTGCCTTCAACAGGATTAATCCACAAGTATGATAAATTTATTGAATATTTTTTCTTGACCTTATTGTCTAGAGGATTAGAGAGATGGGAAATTGGAGTTTAAGGGTATCGCCATTTTCCTTATTCTAGATTATTTAAGAGATTGGAATTGTGAGAGACCAAACTAGTTAATAATATAATTGTGTGTTTAGATTTATTGTTATATATTTGAAAATAGAATTTACTTAATAATTGGACATGTAAAATAATTAAATTGGTTTTTTTTATAAGTCCCCAAAATCTGAGGATGACTATTGTTATTGTTGTATAGTAAAAAACAAAGAAAATAAAATTTATAACAATGAAATTTGTATACAACAACACTACAAAATTTGACACTCACGAATCTGTATTAAATGTAAAATTATGGACATGGATCTAGTGCATTAAAATGATGGAAATGTAAAATGATAGATCTAGTGCGTTAACATTGTAGGCATCATTACATGATGGTTGTAATTAAGAAATGGAGATGGAATTACATTAGATTCCCCATAAAAAGGGTGAATGCCATGGTTTATCAAAATCACAGACTCAAAATTTTTTATTTAATTGAAAAAGTGGATGGCCACTGATATCCGCCTAGATCAAAAGTGGTGTCACCTTTAGGACTTGCCACTTCAATCCAAAACCTTCATACAAGCAATAATATGACCAAAAAAGTGAAGAGGAGATATAAAATCCACTTTATTATATTGACCTCATGCTTGACACGTACGATAGAGGTTCTTTCCTAGAAAGTGATCATTGTTAGTAATGGATTTTTCACTCACTAGTGAAATTCTTGTTTATTTTGTAGCCTTGGAGATTTTACTCTCCATTTCTACACCAATTATCTACAACTAGACAATATTGGTTTTTCTAACAAGAAAATAATCAATTTGATTTTAGATTAAGAGTTTATTTTAAAGGTTGTTGATTGATCAAGGTAATAGTAGTGCAACTTGTGATTTGTTGAGACTCTTGAAATTAGAATCTTAAGAACACTAGTAAATTAAACTTTATACTGTAATTATTTAATGTACAAGGTTTCAAACAACCATAAAGCATGAACAATTTCTTTTCGACATTCAAAAACACAAATACAATTCAACACTACTTATAATTTTACTCTTCTTGAAGCTACAACAATGTGATCCTACCAAACAAGAAACTTAGAGGAGAAATGAAAATGACAAGAACTAATTGAAACATTTGCAAAGAAAGAAAAAAAGGAACACAAAGACAATGTTTTTTTCCTTTTTCTTTATATTTAAATCCTAAATTCATGAAAACAAGCACATAAACACAACAACACCTTACTAGTTGTAAACTCTAACCCCATAACAACAAAAACACTAAATGGTGAAGGGGAGAAGACATGGAATTTTGAGACTCGAGATATACATACACTCTCTGAGAGAGAAAATTACATGTACACACACTTCCAGTGAAGGAAACAAGAATTTGCATGCTTTGTTCCCACGTGCAAGGTGTGTACATATTCAATTTTGGGACAAAATATTTAGAAAATCCCTTAAAAATCCCTTGAAAAATGGTATATAGAAAATTCTGCAAGGTGAAGATAGAAAAAATTATTAGAGAACCCTAATAAAAACCAACAAACGATAGAGGAAACCCTAATGAGTGTAACTCAAAGAGTTCTCCCTAGTAGAGTCTCCCATTTTTTGTACAAAAGTTTTCATGTAGCTAGGGTCGGCTATAATAGATTAACTTTGAATAAAAATGCACTTTTATCTCAAATATTGGTATACAATTAGTTTTTGTAACTAAATTTCAGTTATAAGGAGGACATGGTTAGTCCCGAAGGTTGTGTAGAGATGAATTAACAAGCAATAATCTTGCTCCAATCAAAGATTCCAAACTTTCACATAATAATATATGAACCTTCCTCAAACCAATAGATAAGAATGAAAATAATATTGAAATAATTAATCATAACTAAGTGATTAGGAGAGTTATTTAAACAACCAAATATAGAAGGAGATAAATAACAAGACAAACATTGAATTTATGGGAGGGAAAGAAGAGCGGTCTTCCTTGTTAATTAAAGTGTACATGAATATACAAATTTATACCATATTTTTTTGTTGTCACCTTCTTCAACCATCATCTAGATTCCTTTGTCCCCATACTACTTAGTACTTCTTCAAGACTCTAACTCTTCTCCAAGCAATAGGATGAGGAAAAAGTACAGGTTTTATACATCAAAAGCATGAAAATGAGAAATAATAAAAAATAAAGGGTTTCTTAAGGGATGAAGGTCATAAAACCCCAAGGGAAGAAACCACCTGTGATTTCTCTAACAAAAGAATATTAGAATGATAGCTCTGTTATTGCATCAATGCTTAGACTTTCCTTCCACTTATACCTCTTTTTATACCATTGTAAGCTAGTTGTGGTAGTTTGGAAAATGTTTCAAGTTATAGAAGTAGTTTGGAACAAGTTTCAAGAAGTTATAGAAGTAGTTTGGTGGATTTTATATTTTTTATCCACTTTCTTAGGAACACTGATATATAAAATACCCTCGATATTCCAATTGAATAGTTCATCACAATAGATATTATAATATTAGGAAATCTTAGACTATGCAAACTAATTTTCCTTAGATCCCATATTAATTAATTACTATCTTTGCTTGAATTTATGAAATAGCTAAATTGTGAAAAATTAAAGAAATGAGAAAAAGAACACACCATCCACACACAAATGAACACAATATATGTCCTGCTAAACCCAATATAGGAGAAAACCCAACTAGAAGGTGAGGCCTATGCTTTGCTATCTTTTCTTTAGTTATGGAAATGTAGATACAAAGAAAGAGGCACTCACTCTAGAGTCACCTTTGACTCAGTGGCCTAAATGGATACTACATAATATTTTACTCCTCTGTTATGCTCTAAAAATACCACTCATGTATTCTTTTCCCAAATATGGAACAAATACAATGTTAAATAATGGAACCCGTTTCTCCTCCTAGTGGTTGGGTATTTAACATAGCCCGATAGCCATCTAGGGTTATGGTTTTGAATTCCTCAACCCTTAATTATTGATCAGGTTTGGACGTTCTAGAATATTTTTGAAATTCCACACGTGGATAGCCCCACATGTGTGAGTAATGGGGGTTGATGTGACATCCACTTGTACCATGGTGGTGAACAAGGTAGGCCAAATTGGAGGAGGAATAACTTTTGCATATGATCTCCATTTGAGTTAATGCTTGCATCATTAGAAAGTTCACAGTGTCTAAGTAAACATCGAGGGTGTGTGCAGAATGTTGTAACCCCAAAAAATTTCGTTTAGTGTCTAAAAATGGCTCTAGAAGGTTCGAGACCCCAATTTTCCAAACTAAGACCTAAAAATAAAATGGTCCTACAAGTTGATTCCTCAAATTGTTTCCACCCAGAAGTACCATGATAAATTGTAAACTATATGATGTTCAAATATGAATCACACACTCCTTTTATGAGTGTGAAGGGAATTTACACATTCCTTTTGTGAGAAGAAGAGCATTTGGATTTCCAAGGAGGTTGTTTAGGTAGTCTACAAAGTGAAAAATGATAGAAAAAGGTGAGTATGGTGATCAATTAGGCATATGGGATATGGAGGTGTCAAAAGAAGCTATAACAAAAATGAAGGTAGAGATATGCATGTAGAATCCAAAGGGATCTATGTCAGGAGGTGAGAAATTTTTGTGTAAGTTCAAGAAATCATTGTATGATTTCAATTAATCACCAAAGGAATGTTACAAAATATTAGCACGAATGAATTACAAAAAACATTTAATTGACGAACTCATGACAATATTTGTAATTTGTGTCTTACATGTGGATGGTATATTATTGATTGATGAAAATATGGAATTAATAAGAGAAATAAAGCTTTTTTGTCTGAGGATTTTGATTTGAAGGAGCTTGGTGTGGTACATTTTTGTCTTAGCAAAGAGGTAAAAAGATAGAAAAGTTGAAAGATACGACTTAATGAGAAGAAGTACGTGGAGTATATTCTTTACTACTATGGGATTAAGACTTGTAAATAAGTATATAAATGAAAACATAGTTAGGTAGAAAAATCTAGAGCCACATGGTCTCTTATATACTCCACAATACCAAACATAGCACGTTAAATGGAACTCGTAAGAACATCAAATTATTTTCAAGGAACAAAGGACTATACCTTAGATTATTGGGATTACATTAATGCGTTTTATATTGGAACTAGTAAGAACATTGAATTATTTGCAAGGAACAAAATACTATAAATTATGTTATTGGATGACATTAATGCCTTTTTCTAATCTACATGGGTTTGTTGATGTAGATTGCTTGGGAGATGTGTTCAAGTGAAATTCAAGAAGTGCATAAGTATTTACATTGTTTGGAGGAGCAATGAGCGAGATAATCAATGGTTTCCTAATCAAATTATAATCAATGGTTTACTAATCAACTTCAAAGGTAAAATAAGTTTCTATAAAAAAAAAAAAACTATTAAATAAGTAGTTTGGCTATTGATATTATCCAATAGTACTAGTCTCGAACATGGTTGTTCGAAATATAACAAGATAGTTGCAATGGTCTAGAATCAACTTACAATGCTAAGAGTAAGCACATTGAAGTCAACTTACAATGCTAAGAGTAAGCACATTGATGTGAAATACTAATTTGTAAGGGAAACGTAGAGCAACATTTGGTGAAGTTGGGAAAGCAAAGGAAAATGTGACCTATGCATTAACAAAAGCATCTATTAGAGAGAAGTTTGTCATGATTGACCTTCTCTGTTATTGAAAGCGATTTCCAAATGAGAGATGGTTGGGAATATCCAAATTCCTTTTGACACTATAAAATCTCGTAATCTAAATATGAAAAAGAATGATCCTTTTCCTAGTTCTTCAAAATAAAGAGAATGGAAATTATAGTTTTTGGTGTGAAATTTAGGGAGAATAAATTTTGATTGACGAAATTGTAAGGAATCGATGTCAATATTACACAATTATGTTGCAATATAGATTTTCCAAAGGATGATGGCATTAAAAAATAATTTCATCAATTCAAAATTACAATTTCAATAAAACAAAATAACAAATTCCAAGAATATTTCACTTTCCTTCTATAAAATTTGGAATTTATTTCTTTAAAATTTGGAATTTTTTTTACTCTGAAGTAGAATTTATTAAGACTTTCCAAGTTGACTTTTCTATGTATTTATTTTTCATATCATCCTTAATGAGGAACATTGCCTATATCTTTGTTTTTTTTTTTTTTTGTGAAAAGAGGCTTTCAATGCTTTACAACTTTAGGGTAGTGTGGTATTATACACTCTCCATAATGATATAGTTTGAATTGTGATGGCATTTTGCTTCCAAACACAACCTTGTTGATTAGGCCTTAGGGGTATTTGAAATTATTGAGTTTACCAAGGGAGTTGGTTTCCTAATTTAAAATTTTGTTAAGAGTATGATTTATTTGACAAATTTAGAAGGATTGTACAAGTTAGGATTAGAATTGGTTGAGATTGATGATCAAGTCTATTTTGTTAGTATAGATATCAATTGTTTGTGAGAAATATTAGGCTAGTTACAAATATCATGAAGATTTTGTGGATCTTAGAGATCCTAGGATTTCTTAGTGTAGGATTTAGTGGATCTGAAACAAATTTGGTTTCATGACCTTTTTTTAATTATTGTAATCCTAAGGGAATTAAAGGGGTTGAAATGGGATTTTGGGAAGAGTGAGCAAGTGTGTATAGGTAAACAAATTTGGTTTCATGACCTTTTTTTAATTATTGTAATCCTAAGGGAATTAAAGGGGTTGAAATGGGATTTTGGGAAGAGTGAGCAAGTGTGTATAGGTAAAGTATGGTCACAGGCCAACCAGAGGCCAATTGAATGTATGATCAGGCCAATAATTGAATGTATGATCAGGCCAATAATAGGTAGCCTTTTGTAAATTGTGTATAGTAAAATTGATTAATTGAGGAAAACATTATATGATGTGCATTTTATGGGGTATTTTTGCACTAGCACTCTTATCTTAATTAGGAAATTAGTATTCCTATGTAACTAGGTGAAATTATGTTGCTTTGTTTCATTGTGTTAAATGGTTGAGCTATAATTCTTTATAAATAAAGAAAATCCTTTTGTATGTTGTGAAGAGATTGTGGTTGCAGGTAGACAAAAGGAGAATATGTAGTTGAGGAGAAATGGAGATTGAATTCCATTTGTTCATAATTGTGAATCGGTAGATCGTTCCTAAATGTGTGTTGTATGTAGGATTTTCCTACTTTTAGAGGCTCAATTCAAGCCACTGAATCATTAGATCCATAAATAGAATATTGCAGGGTTACAAGATAAATTCAAGTCACAACGTAATTGATTCCACATTGGAGAATTTGTTGAAATTCATATATTAGAAAAAGGTGGCACAGGGACCGTCGGATTGAGGACCCAATCGAGAATCATCGTTAGATTGCAACTATTCATTATCAATATACTAGCGGGAAAAGGTATAACTGTGATTGTTTATCGTGATAGGATCAACAATCCACATCGTTTGTATAACATGGAGATACTGTGTGTATAACATAAAGATCAAGGATCATATATTACCTCACACCATAAGTTTACACGTATATTAATTTGAAGGGAACCCACTAGTGGTATGTTTAACACCACTCTAAGATACATTGCTAAGGATAAAGCTACCTCGTCACCCCTCGAGGTGGTTATTGATACCACTCTTCTACCCCCCTGTGGTGTGTAAAGGAGAAACCACCTTCGACAAGTGGTATACTACCATAATGATCACCCGTGGATCTAGTTTATTGTTCAATGGAGGAAAGGGGATTGATGTCTGTCAATCTGGTTAAATACTCAAGAATTTGTATAAGGAATATAGTATTGAGACAAGAGATGCTCAAGATAGTACACTGGTAAAATTGTCCAATTGACCAAGGTCTACAATGAACAGATTTGTTATTTCTTCGGAATTGGTTATTGAGAGGATGTGAGCATCATAACCTTGCCAAGTAAAATCATAGGAATTTTAAACATGATTATGATCAAGGGATTAGTATGTAGTCAACAGATTGAGAGCATCTCAAATACATATATGTGAGCCAAATTTGCACACTTGTTTCTATGATTACATGGATCGAGTAGACCTGGAATTATGTGGTCGAGCTGACAGAGTAAGTGAATACTCTATAACATTAGGTTGTGAACAATCTATTTTTGAAATTTTTTATGAACTTCATAAACACGAGTACAAGGTTTTGGGGGCACTCGAATGTCAGTTTGCAAATAAAAAAGTTTTATGACTCTATACCTATGGGCTAATTGACCTAATGGGTGATAATTTTTGGTATCATATCACAATTGTACTCTTTGGGAAAGTTCCTGGATGAGGCTATTATAGAATTGCTACATGCTCATGAGAAAAGTTTCTATGGAGAATAGAGCACAAAGGTATGTTATTTGGATAGACATTCAAAATAGGTAATTCTCTCTAGAATTCGTAATAGAATATTGCAAATAGATTGTTTTTCAATATAGGAATTGCAGGGACAAGAGAATAAAACACCTTCAAGGAATGTATATTTGAAGCTGAAAGCATAGAACAAAGGCTATTGTGCAGAGGAAGGCTAGGAGGTAGTGTAAGTCTTGCAAATTAAATTTTCTTGTTAAAGTAAATCAAAGGAGGTGTTTTCTTTATGGAATGAAGGACACTGAGATCTACACGAGGGTATTTGTAACAATGTGACAATTCCAACAATACAATTGGATAGGATTGTTGTGAGATCTACATCATAGTGTCTATACACAAAGGATTGGATCAAACAAGATTTTGTTACACATGATTATAATGAGGTCTTATAAGGTTGAAGACTAGTCCAACTAAGGAAGTAGAATTGGAGAAGGAAATGTTAGAACACAAGATCATGGAATGGATCTTGTAGGTAAAGAATTTTATGGCTTCAGTTAACTCTCGTTATGAAGAATTTGTGATAGAAGGTATTAATAGTTGAGGGAGATAGGATATGATAAAAACCATTACAACTCTTGAAATTGTGACAAAAGAAGGAGCAAGAAAAGCCCTCAAGTGAATATGTTGAAGAGAGATCTGATGAAAATATCATGAACTATTGCACAAGTTCATATGAGCACAAAGACTTGATGACAAAGAAATCAAAAGAGACTAGGGAGCTTTATATTTTAAAATTTTAAAATTTATGTACGATTGTAGGTTTTACAGATGATGGAGAGTTATTTGATGTTTTCATAAAGGTGGAGGAAAATGAAGGAGGACAGAACGCAAATTATGTTCCAGGAGAAGATGAGGAAGCATTGTCTCATAAAGGTAATCAAAGGGAAGCCCATACACAGTTGATTGTTGAAGAGAAGTTACAAGGACTTGTTAGTGCAACAAACAAGAGAAATTTGGTTTGTGGAGATAACCATGCACATGATCAAGGATATGAAGAGAAACATTTGGATGATATGGTCATAAGCTTTTTGAAGGAGATGAAACTACTCGAAGAGGTGTTTGAGATATAAATTTTTTTAATTGAATATGTGTTCACATATGTTGAAGCTGGTGGAGTTGGAAAAGAATACTCCACAATGGGGAAAGTAGATTAATAAGATGAAACGATATTGAATGGCTGGAAGAATTTAGTGCTACATGGAGAAAGAATTCTAGAAGCATTTAGAGAGACTCATAAGTATTGTATTTTTAAAACTAATGAATGGTTTTTGTTTGCATGTATCAAGGAATGTGAAGAGAGGCAAACCCATAATTTTATCATATCAGAGGAAGAGACATCATTGTCTCATCCAATCATTCAAAGGGAAAGTTATGCATGTTTAAAGGATGCAGGTGCTGAAAAGGATGAAGATGTACATAAGACAATGAATTATCTTGGAGATACTTCAGCTGATGAAGTAGATGAAATTATAGAATGGGCTATACAAGATTACAATGATGAAAATATGGAACTTGCTAAAGGAGAAATGACAGTGGAGGATGATGGTAGTATTGAAGGTGATTGGTCCAATTCCATGAAGAAATCCTTACAAGAGGATGAAGATGTACAAAAGACAATGAATTAACTTGGAGATACTTCAGCTGATGAAGTAGATGAAATTATAGAATGGGATATACAATATTACAATGATGCAAGTATGAAACTTGTTAAAGGAGAAATCATAGTGGAGGATGATGATAGTATTGAAGGTGATTGGTCCAATTCCATGAAGAAATATTTACAAGAGGGTATACATTGTTTACTACAAATCTATCATTTTCAGAATATCCAAGAACAAAGTTTGCTTGAGCAACGTTGTAGGTTGAGCATGTAGCTTAAGGATATGCAATATCAGGTGCACTAATTCTTAATGAGTGAGAAGTGTCCTCAAGAATTTTAGGACAAACAAAGATACAAAGATAAGGAAATGGAAGTAGCCATACCAAAATTTTACAATAAATTGTAGCAGTGATGTGTACCAACTGAATACAAATTGGCCATTGGAGTGGATGAATTCTTGAAAAATATGATGGAGATTTTCAGGTTGAATTATCAGAGGTATAAAAAGAACTACAACATGTAGATGCATCCTACTGAAGAAAACAAAGAGTTTTCACAACAACAAAAAAGGTATGGGATCCAGAAAGGTTGTGGGAAACAACAATGCAACAACAAGGTAGTAAGGTGAATGAACAACTGAAGCATAAAATTTTGGATCCTCGTAGATGTAGGATAAAAATGAAGAATCATGCAACAAATCATGTAGACAACATCAACAATGAGATCAAGGGAGAATGAAGAAAATGAATACACATGAACACAAGATCATGAATAATTTCAACCTTGGGAGTTTGATGTAGAAGTAATTTTCCTCCAAAGACAACCTTGTTGATTAGCCCTTAGGTGTCTTTCAAATTCTTGAGTTTACCAAGGGATTTCTCTCCCTTGTACAAATCTAGAAAGATTGTACAAGTTAGGATTTGAATTGGTTGAGATTGATGATAGATTCTATTTTGTTACTATATATCTCGATTGTTTGTGAGAGATCTTAAGCTAGTTACAGATCTCATAAGGATTTTGTGGATCTTAGAAATCCTAGGATTTATTAGTGGAGGATTTAGTGGATCTGAAACAAATTTGGTTTCAAGACCCTTTTGTTTAATTATTGTAATCCTAAAGGCATTAAAGGGGTTCAAATGGGAGTTTGGTAAGAGTGATAAAGTGTGTGTAGAGGCGAAGTATGGTCACAAGAAAACCAGAGGCCAAATGAATGTATAATCAAGCCAAGAAGAGGAAAAGATGTAGCCTTTTATAAATTGTGTATAGTAAAATTGATTAATTGAGGACAACATTGTATGATGTGCATTTTATGGGGTATTTTTGCACTGACACTCTCACCTTAGTCATGAAATTAAGATTCATGTGTAATTGACTGAACTTATGTTCCTCCGTGTCACCATATTAAGTGGTTGAGTTATAATTCTTCATAAATAAAGAAAATTATTCTGTATGTTATGAAGAGATTATTGTTGTAGTGGACAAAAAATCCTTCTTGTATGTTGTGAAGAGATTATTGTTGCAGTAGACAAAAAAATAATATATGGTTGAGGAGAAATCAAAATTGAATTCCCTTTGAGGATCATTGTTAATCGGTAGATCATGCCTCATTGTGTGTTGTATGGCGGATTTTCCAACTTGTAGAGGTTCAATTCAATCCACTGAATCATTAGATCCATAAATAGCAGATTACATGGTTACAGGATAATGAGATCCATAAATAGTAGATTACAAGGTTACAAGATAATCAGATAATCAGATCCAACAAGATCCATACCGGGAAACAAGAAAGCGGTATCAGTGTGACAAGATAGAATATTCGATCCACAAGTGTGATCGAATTGTTGAATGAACATCCAAGAAACGTTCTCATGGGTCAACAAAGATGACTCAATAAGTTGAGAAGAGATCTTAGATAGATCTGAAAGAGAACAACAAAGAAATGGTAGAATATTTTGCAAAGATAAATGAAGAGGTTCCAGTTATACCTGAGGAGCTCACACAAGAAGCAAATCAGAGGAAAATTGATGATATTTGGAGCAACATGAACATGAACCTACCATTACTGCGACAATATAATGGTAAGAATTTTGAATTTTGGTCTGTTAGAATGAATACCTATTTTTGTCTTGTAGATTGTTATCATAATATACATGATTAGGAAAGGGATGCATTAGAATTGCAGATCATCCAACAAGCCTTGGATGACAGTATGTTGCACAAGGTTGTAGCAACAACATCAGTGAAAGAAGTTTGGAGTATTCTAGAAACATAGTACAGTGAAAGAGGGAGCAACAATTTGTTGAATGTTTCCACTCTGGAAGAAGCATCAATGTCTAAAGCAGAGCTACCAGAGGAACAAAATGAAGGAGCATCTATGTGTGAAACAGAGCTACCAGAGAAAGAGAAAGAAGGTGCATCTGTGTGTGAAGCAGAGCATGAGAAAATTGCAGAACTTGATGGTGAAACTATAAGTACAACAACCTGCATCGATGAAATGATTCGAGTAATTAATGACAACAAAGGAACAACAACAGTGATGATTGATGAACATTGTGCAAAAATTGGCCTCTTTGAAACAGAGGTAAGAAATCTTGAAATTGAATTTGATGATGATAATATGTCTTATGATGAGTACCTTCCAATAATGGAAGAGAAGAAGAAAATTGATGAATTGATGTTTGGACAAGAAAGCGTACTTGGCATTTCGAACCAAGTAGATGATTTGGTGATTGTAGAAGAAGTGCTTGAAAAAAGGTTTGATAACAGAAGCATTCAAACCAGTACACTTATGACTGCCAATGAAGCAGTTGAAGAAGAAGATAATGTTGATGCATATTTGAAATGGATTGAACAGTCAATTTATGATGATGATGATGGTAACCTCTCTCAGAAAGAACAAAAGGAAGAGAACCAATATGGTTCCTGTTATAATTATTTTATATCAGATTGACAAGTTGTTTGAGTATACAGGTGAGTAGTCAAAAGAGGAAGATGAAGACATGGATGAGGATCTCAATGAAGACCAGTTTGAAACCATTTTCATGCAATGGAGTTTTGAAGAAATCAGGTTTTATTCTGAGTTAATGCGGAAGCAGTCCATTGACTGTGTAGCCCAAGATATGAAGGGAATTGATGATAGTTTGCAGTGGTGGCATCATCCCACACTCAACAAAACATTTTTTTCATAAGAAGATGAAAGAAATAGGCATAAGCAGCCTGATCAAATTATGAATATGAAGTCACAGCGACAAAGACAAAAGGAAAAACACAAAGCCTTCAGTATCAATGCCAAAATGAAAAAAAATGACCAGATTAGAACAATATAGAGTTTGGAAGAAGAGAAAGAAGAAACCCATCTCAATTGAAAGATAGAGTCTAGTTTTGTTGTTACATATTGTAAGCCCAACTAAGACATAGACCAGCAAGCATTATCATTTTTGAATTTTTTTTGGAAAATCCATTTTTATTTCCAATTACAACACTTAGGCATTATCAGTGTTGATGCTTGTAACTATTGAGTTTAAGAGGGAGTGTTAAATATATATATGTAACCTCAACAGTCTGATTGTACACTGTCAGCTGTCATGGCCAGCTGTACGAGTTAGTTAGGATTTATTGTCTTATTTCTTGATTTGTTGGAGCCTATTTAGTTGAGCCTTTTTTCCTTTTCTGAATATACTCAACGCGATTGCGATCTGCTCATATTCTTTTTTTCATTTATATATTCTCTGCTTCTCATTTTGTCAAACACCTGGACAATGCATTTCTTGTTGGTTGAGGTGGACAGTGCTTTGATTATATATATGTCATTTTCTTTTTAGTTTAAACAAATAATGTATTAGAGGGATCTAACCAACTTAGCGAAGAATGCATACAATGAAAACTAAGGTAATTCTTAATCATCAATCAATCACAATCGTTCCACCCAATTTATTTATGAAAATACATACCAGTTTATGAAAATACATACCATTTATGAAAATACTATGAAAATACGCCATAGTTGTGGAAATTTTCTATTTTCATATAGTAAATCCGAGTAGAAATATATGTACTTCTCTATAGATTCTCGACAAGTCCAAAGAAGGTAGGCCTTTGAAAATAGATATGGTAACCTCATTCAATGAATGATTACCCAAGGTAAAAGTACCCAGAAGATAACTACAAAGATCCCTTGTCTATATATGACAAAGTGAGAGAAGAATAATTCTCATGTCCATGTGGGATAAATTGGTCTAAATTTACAAAATGCCTCATTCACCTTGATTATATATGATAGAGTTAGAGAAGAATAATTCCCATGATCCATGTGGGATAAATTGATCTAAATTTACAAAATGCCACAAACATGTAAAATACTAGGACTTCTAAAGAGGTCACCCCTCCGTATTGTAATGTGCCTCCTCCACTTATAAACATTTGAGTATTTTTATTTTGATGGTTATGTTGTGAAAGTTTTGGAAATATTTATGTGGAAAAATTGTATCATTATAAATATAATAAATATTTATGATAATGATTTTTTTTTAAATATTTTTTTAGTTTATTTTATTTTACTAGATAATTCATTTGTAAAGAGTAAATCATTATTCCATTGGAGAGTAAAAAGGGACAAAACCATAGAGTTAATATTGTTCATGAGGAAAAGTGTAAACCTACTCTCAAAGATGTGGAATGCCATGGAATAAGTTAGCACAAAGTTAGAACAAGAAGATTTCCTAGGGTTAGGGATGAGGCTAACCTGGAAAAAGACCTAGGAAAACTCTTTTTCTTCTTAGTAAAACAATAAAAGACAAGTACAAAGGAGGACGATTTGAGTTTAATGGTGATGAGAAAGAGTCAAACTTTGAGACTTATGGTTATGGTTATACAATTTTCAGTTGGTATGGAATAATGATTTATACTTTGGGGTGAAATGAAAAAGTAGTATTGATTGTTCTGGTCTATATTTAGAAGGAGCTAATTATCTACTCAATTTGTTTCGAGAGTTTGTAAAGAAGACCCATATATGTATTCTAATTTTATTTATTTCTATATTGAATAATTTTCTCATTGGTTCATTGGGCTTGATGGTTAAGAACATGTGTTTTCTCTTAAGAGGTCACAAGTTCAAATCCAGAGTCGCAAACAAGGGGGTCTCATACACCAATTAGGTGTCTCGCTTGACCCTAACCTTAAAAAATGGATTATTATTATTATTATCCATATACAAATTATCCATTATAAAATATTTGCTAAGATTATATAGATTTTATTTTGGATGTAACATGTTATAGTATTGAGTTATTTATTAGAATGTTATAATTTTTCTTCTTTTTTATAAATAAGAATGAAGAATATTACAAGTTATAATTTAAGTTTGACATAAAATAATAACTTTTTCTTTTAACATATATAAAGAAAGGATAGTAGAAATGAAATATTATTTTTTTAAAATAAAAATGTAATTCTTTATTTATTTTTATTTTTTTTACTCATTTTTTATTTGTAAAGATTATTTTCAAGATATAAGTTTAATGGTGATAGACAAAAGAAGGTCCTCTAATATAAATATATTAGATATAAATATTGAAAGGTATGATATTCAAATACAAACTTTTGTACATAAAGTTGGCAAGCATATTGTTTTTAACGAGTGATTGTGATTGAGTATAGTTAGAAGGAGCTAACTATCTACTCAATTTGTTTCCAGAATTTGTAAAGTAGACCCATATATATATTCTAATTTTATTTATTTTTATATTAAATAATTTTGTCATTGATTCAATATAAAATATTTGTTAAGATTATATAGATTTTATTTTGGATGTAACATGTTATAGTATTGAGTTATTTATTAGAATGTTATAATTTTTTTTTTTTATAAATAAGAATGAAGAATATTACAAGCTATAGTTTAAGTTTGACATAAAATAATAACTTTTTCCTTTAATATATATAAAAAAAGATAGTAGAAATGAAATATTATTTTTTAAAGATAGGAATGTAATTCTTTACTTTTTTACTAATTTTTTTTTATTTGTAAAGATTATTTTCAAGATATAAGTTTAGTGGTGATAGAAAAAAGAGGGTCCTCTAATATAAATATATTAGATATAAATATTGAAAGGTATGATATTCAAATACAAACTTTTGTACATAAAGCTGGCAAGCATATTGTTTTTAACCAATGATTGTGATTGAGTATAGTTAAAATATTTATATGGAATATAAAGAAAATAACAAACTTAATGAATATTATTTCTTTTATAAATGGCTAAGAGTAAAAGGAAGAAAATAATATTATTATTTCATATTTTAGAGTGTATTTTCAAAGAATAGGTTAGGGTTCCCATTTCCAAGAAGACCATGGATTTAGTAAACTAATAATGTGCCTAAAAGAAACCACGATACAAAGTTCATGGTGTTATTTAACCTTGGTCGAGATACTATTGGTCATTGAGATTCGACCATGAGTTTTTTTTTAGAACCTTTCAAGAAACGTATGTAAATATTTAATACTCGTAGTATTAAAAATGAGGGATCTATGTTGTAGATTCAATTTTTAAGTTATGAGAAATTTTGAATCTTTTTTGGATTTATAATATGTGTTTTTTTTCTTAAGAGGGTATAAATTCAAATTTAGAGGGGTAGGATATGTATACTTTTATAGATGTTATTAATTGGAGGAGATCTTATACACTCATTTGGTGTCTCCCTTGATTGTAACATTAAAGATATATTATTATTATTTTTATATGAAAGTATGCCTTGAAGTTTTGAATTAAATCTCCCTATGACATTATTATCCATAAAATATAATCTTATGTAAAAGATTACCATTAAACAAACAAAACAACATGCATGGAAAAACATGGTAATGATTTATTTAATTCACTATGTAACCTGGAATAATAATGATGAGTTTTCTATTTGAGAATAGCATTTAAAAATGTGAAACCTATCAAAACAAAGGTTCTTGCCTCAACCCGACTACTCATGGGAGATGATAGGAGCAGACCCTTTCTATTCTCTTAGATTGACCTGTTATGTATGGCCCATAAACATAGGATGAGTATGGGTTTCCATATAAACCAAACCATAAACACAATTACTAGAGCCAAATGGATTCTCATTACAAGACTAAATGCTTGTGTGTTAAGCGTTTACATAATACAACAAATAGTTTACCTCGAGAAAACTAAGTAAACAAGCCCAACACGATTTTTATGGGAATGATAATGCAGATTTGGCATGACCTGCATATCAACGCAATGAAGAATAACTCATATATACAGTATTTAAAAAAAAAGAAATTTAAAAGAATTCTTGTAATTTCTAAACAACAGGAATATTAGCTTACATAACCATGATAATGGCAATCGCAGAATGAGTCTCTATACAAACAAAACACATGATACTAAACCCTTTGCATCTTAGAGAAAAACAAACATAGGGTTCCTTCATTGTGTAACGATAACAATGCATTCAGTCTGAAAAACACATGATACTAAACCCTTTGCATCTTAGAGAAAAACAAACATAGGGTTCCTTCATTGTGTAACGATAACAATGCATTCAGTCTGAATTGGTTAAAGATCCATATTCAAGAAGCATAGTATCGGTTAGGTAGAAGGAGTGACATTCCTCTCCATTGACGCCAAGATATGGCACCTACTTAATCACTACTTAGTTGAATAAAAGCATTCAACGATATAGTTTAATTGTAGTTAATTACTAATCAAGGTTCACATTATCCCATTTCTTTCATAACTCTTGAAGTGACCTGGATCAAGTGACGTTATAACCGTACTTAAATACATTACATGTTGAATGTAAAATCCATGTAAAAGATTGGTATGGCATTCAAGGACGAGCTATAGTTCATAGCCATTGTTATACATACCAATGTTTATATATGTAAACCAGTTACTTGGTGTGGAAAAAATAATTTGAAATTATCAATTAAATAACAATATCTAAGGAATGAATATGAAATTTAACCTTTACGAGTATATGAATTTAATGTACCCCAAAATTTAGTTAATTTTTTTTGGTTAATTTTTTGTTTTTTAATAGAGAAGAACAACTATGAGACTTGTTAACTGCATTATAAGTCTCGCAGGTTTTTTTTTCTTTTTAACCATTCGTTGCTTGATTGTTTCAAACATTCGTTGCTTGACAACACTCTCTGATTTAATTTAAAAACTTTATTTAGACTGCTCACCAAAGAAAGGCATTTACTACTCGCACTATAAAGGCACCCTTTCATAAACATTCTTACCTTATTCTTGTGCTGCCATGACGATTTCTCTATAATGGTTTTATTCCTAAAAATGATAAGAAAACACAAGCCATAACCTATTACATTTAGGCTAAACCATAGTGCCTAATCCCCTATCAATTTAAGTTCCATACAGATTTAATTTATGGTGTAAAAGGGTTATCCACATTGAACTTTACTGCTAAGTTAGGAGAACAAAAATAATATCCATCGCGATGGATGTGACATACTGATCATTTATATATAGTATGGGTTCATCTCATGAAGTTTTATACAAGTCTAAAGACTAGAGTTCACAAGGTTCTTTCCTGGTCGCCAATGATGGGACCAATCGTTAAAGGTGATTACACTTCATTACGATCCTTGCTCGACATACAAGACACCCATCCTAACGAGGCCTTGGTATCGTTAACTAGCAAGGTAAAAGCTATGGTGGGTCGTTATGGCATACTGGGTGACAAGTCAGACTTGCACTACGGATTTTACGACTTGATACTTGTTCTTCCTCGCATTTAAAAGGTTGACAGACATTAAAAACCGTTACCTACCACGTACTCTGGGTTCTCACGTTCCAGGGATATCACCCAATATCTACCCGAGTTTGATGAGGAAACATGTAGGTCTATTTCCTTCAAGGGTCGTCGTTGTCTGTATAATCCTCTCACTTGATATTTTGGTTTACCTAAATTGAAATCCGACTGTGTTCTGTGAGGAACTAGTCATAGATCTATGTCCTTTAAAAGGTTTGTTATTGTCTCTGTAATTTCCTTCACTTGATATTTTGATTTCCCTAAAAGGAAATATGGTTGTGTATGATGAGGAAATACTCGTAGATCTATCTCCTTTAAAGGGGTTGTTGATGTCTCTATAGTTAGACTTATAATTGGTTTTCGATGCTTATTCTATGTTACCATTCCTCATGAATATTTTGGTATTTAGTCCCTATACTATCATTGATATGTACTTCTCAGTAACTACTTATAGTAAATACCCTATGTGATTCTTACCTTTGTAATAGCATAGTACATACTCTGTAAATGTTCTTTGAATTACTCATTGTAATTTTAACTCTGTATAGCACTGGTAAATGCTCCTCAATAATTGTTCTTTGAATTACTCTCGATAATTTTAATTATATTCAGCACTGGTAAATGGTTCACTGTAACAATTCTTTATAATTACTCTCTGAAATTGTAACTCTGTATGGGATTTCGCGGTAACTAAACTTTGACATTAATATCTGTAATTTTTTATTGGTTTAAGTTTATGGATATGTGTTTTGATGATGGGTCCCTTTTCTTGCGAGGAACCCACCAGATTATTGTGCACCCACTCCTCCTCTCGAGTCGCAGAGTTCACTTCGTAAGGATTGAAGGGGCGGTCAGTCCCGAGATAAGTACATTCCCTTTCTCATCTTGATTTAACTTATTCCCTTCTATTATAATATGATGGTATCGTAATCCTATCCTGGTTTCTTTTGTAGGTTGGACTCGGATGTCGCGATTCCGTGAAGGAAGAACACCCATCTTGGAAAAGGTACTTCGGGTTCCACTACAGCCTGCTCTCTTGCTGAGAATTTCTTCCACAGTTCGAACCAGTGGTTTGCATTCGCTTACCTCTGATATAGACAATCAATGTTGTTTAAATATTCTTTGAATGTTTTGAAAGTTTTATTCGAGCATGTATAATCCTTGTATTCATCATTTCTTGGAAGAAAACTATAGTGGCTCTATATACAACAGAGACCTATTAATTTGCATAGATGAATTTGGTCATAATGATCTCTAATATTTATTGTATTAGATATTCATTTTCATTAATGTATATAAACACTCATGTATATAGGACTTTTAAATCACTTATTTTTTTACTCCATTAAGATCGCATGATTCTTTATTCCATCAGTTCGAATTATATAAGAAGAAGTAAAACTACACAGTTTACTTATTTTGCTTTGATACAATATGTTTGAGATGGTTTCACTTGTTTTTTTTTCTGAAGTAGTTTATTTTGTGTGTGGTAATTTAAGAAGTAGGAAAATCAATAAATCTACTACAACTAGGAGGCTTACCCATACAAATTAATATATATATATATATATATATATATCCATTAAATATATAATCACTTCAGAAAAAGAAATACTAACTAGTATTTTAAATAGTGGACAATTCCACAAATCTATCAAGGCCATGAGGCACACTTACATAGATTATCATTCATATACATATATAGCATCAACCATATAACACTTCAGAAAATGAAAGTACATAGCTAAGATACATATCTCAGCAATTGATGCTGGGAAAACAAATGGAACAACCACGCTCCACCCAACCGTAGATGCATAACAACTATAATCGTAGATGCATAACAACTATGTTTACTTGTCCTGATCACCCCCTATCTTGACCATGACTCCATAAGGGAAAACTGAGCATCACTCTTTATCCATTGTCATGCCTCCCACATATGTTGTTTTTATCTTATGCCTAGGTATTTCCATTCTTTTCCCTCCTTGGGAAATTCACATCTTTACAAATCCTTGATTTCTAGGGGCGACTAGTGACATAACTCAACTTCTGACACTTGTAAAAATCAACTTTGAGTTAACTCAACCATGTTCCCCACTCATGGAGTCATAGTGAGCTATTTTTAACCTGGTTATTCCATTTGTTCTCTAGCATTAAATTTATTAAAAATGTGTGTCTCATACATGTGTCTATCAAAAGAGGACAGTTGGAAAGTCAAACTTTTGTCCACCAGTCATAAAATCACAATTACATACTTCAAAATTCCAAAATTCAAATTTCCAAAAATTGAAATTTATTTTGAAAATAACAACTTTAAAATAATTAAGTTAATTTTGCATAATTCGAGGATATCATACTAAGAGTTCAAAGGCTAACCATGCAAATGTTAAACATAAGAGGAAATAGGATTTTGTATGGTAACCATGAAATCTATGTTATAAATATATGAAGGGTATTATCCTATTGAACTCATAACTTCTAACGATTAAAGAAAAAATACCTATTTTTTGTAATTGGATAAGAAAGGTGAATAAGAAGATGATATGTTGAAGCTAAAAGAAGATAATTGTAATACCTGAATTGATAAAATCCCTTGATAATATGTTGGTGTTAATGTTGAACCTTGGCATAAGGTATCAATAAGTATTTATCATTTCTCGGAGTGCCATAACCATTAGATGAAATAACAAATAAAAGATGGAGAAAATGATTAAACAAGTTCTCACAATAACCTAGTAAAACAACATCAAGTGAACAACAAATGTATGTGGAAACAAATAGTGAAAAACCATGGGATAACTCAATAGGATTGTTAGAAACCATGCATAGAATAAATGCATAATTATAGAATATCAAAGAAGATAATGAAAAGATACTTAAGGCCAATAAAGAATAATAAGAGTTGAATGAAATCCTACTTAAAAAAATGAATGATATGAAACGGTTCAAAAATGTAGGACAAACTTCCAACAATGTTAAAAAGGAATTATCCAATGAAGAGTCACACAAGTCTAGAGACCATACAATGTTTAGTGATAAAACAAAGTTGTTAACTCAAGGAGTTAGTTAGGATAGCTCTGAAGCAAAAACCTTATAGAGGACTGCACCCAAAACCAAGAAAAGAAAACGACATGAAGATGGATTGTTTAGTGAGTTTAAAAATATCATACCACCTATTTTTGAGGGTGAGTATGAGGGAGAATAAGCTTGGCTTCTGAACATGGGTAAATATTTCCAAATATAGAATTACCCAAGAAATTTGAGGGATAGGTTAGCTATGTACCAACTGAATGGTAAAAAATCCATTTGGTTCAAGAATACTTAATAAGATCAAAAGTAGTGAGTTAAATTGGAAATTATTCAAGAAATACTTCAAACAAAAGTATCTAATAGAACGATACTATGATGAAAAGGCCGAAGAGTGTCATGATATTAAGCTAGGAAATATGACTATTTAGGACTTTGTTACCAAGTTTGTAAATATGATGAGATATGTACCTTACCTTAGAGAGGAGAAGAAAAACGTTCTTCGATTCATGAGTTGTTTTCCTCGAGCATACAACAATAAAATTGATTTTTTTAATCCAAAGATGATGGATGAAGCAATAAGGCACACCAAGCTATGTTTCACTCAATTTAAACAAAGGTACAGAAATACAAAAAAATGGAAAAATAGGAACAAGGACAATTTTGATCCTAGGAAGAAGCAATTTAACCATCCTCGACAACCATCACATAGTGCATGGATTAAGAGAAACAGATTCAATAGACAACAAAGTGTATCAGTATAGAACAATAAAAAACCTACAAATTTAGTAAATAAGATAGCTTGAACACATCTACAACATTGGGGTTGCAAAGAACCTAACTTATACCAAGATTGTCCTCTAAATAAAAATAGAAATTAGACATTACATAATATAAAGGAAGAAACACTAGTAAATGGCATTGTTAGAAGTATTCATAAGATCAATGCTTCCTTGGAAAATCGACATGATGACCATCAATCCTCCATGGTGGAGGTAGAAGGTACAATTAATCAGAAACTGTATCCATTTTAATAGATCCTGGTGCAATTCTAAGTTACATTTAACCTACAGTAGTAGAAAGTTGTAAACTGGATAAAATCAAACATAAGAAGTCTTGGTTATTTCAATTAGCTACAAGAAGAAAAAAAAAAGTGGTTGAGTTGGTAAAATATTGTAAAACAATTATGGATGGCATGGAAACTAAGGTAGATCTAAATATTTTACCCTTAGGATCTTATGACTTACTCATAAGCATGGAATGGATGGAAAAAACATTTGTTGTTATAAATTGTCGAGGAATTTTTTTTAATTGTTTAGATGATTTTGGAAAAGGTAGAACAATGAAAGGATTACCCCGAGGAGTGCTAATACGATAAATATTTACCTTACAACTAAAATTAAATACAAGGAAAAGTTGTGATATCTACATTTTTCATGTATCTAAAAATGTTGATAAAATGAACAAGAGCTTGTTAGCAAACGATCCAATACTAAAAAAGTTCCAGGATGTGTTTCGAGAAGAAATTCAAGGATTGCCTCCTAGAAGGCACATAGATTTCACCATAGACTTAGTGCCCGGATCCACACTGGTGTCTAAGGTACCATATCAAATGCCTATTCTAGAACTAACTGAACTTAGGATGCATCTTCGAGAGATTATGGATAAGAAATATATTAAACCTAGTGTGTCTCTGTGGGAAGCACTAGTTTTGTTTCTGAAAAAGAAATATGGAACTTTCAGATTGTGCATTGATTACCGACAACTTAATAAGATAGCAATTAAGAACAAGTATCATTTACCTCACATTTATGACTTATTTGATTAAGTCAGGGGAGCTAAGGTCTTTTCAAAGATATAATTACAGTTAGGATACCATCTTGTTAGGATTAAAGACATTTATAAAATTTCTTTTCAAACTAGATATGGGCACTATGAGTTTGTAGTGGTACTTTTTCATTAAACAAACACACCTGCTGCATTTATGTTGTTAATGAACAATGTGTTCAGAAAATATCTAGACAAACTTGTAATTGTGTTCATTGATGATATATTTATTTATTCAAAGAACAAAGAGGAACATGAAGAATGCTTAAGAATGGTCTGGTAAATACTTAGGGAGCACCAACTATATGCAAATTTCAGTAAATGTGAATTTTATCAAGACAAAGTGCAGTATTTGGGGCATGCAATTTTAGGAGAAGGGATTTCATTTGAACTTGAAAAGGTCAAGGTAATCTTAGATTAGCCAGTGCCAAAGGATGTGCCAAATGTTTGATCCTTCATGGGAATCATAGGGTATTATTGTAGGTTCGTAGGCGTTTTAAAAAATGGCCTATTAAATAAGCTCCTTGCATAAAAAGGGATCAGGTTTAAATGGACTCATAAATGTCAAGAGAGTTTTGGAAAAATAACATAATTGTTAACAACAACACCTATCTTGAAGATTACAGACCCACATAAAGAATTTGTGGTGTGTATTGATGCTTCATTAGAAGGATTGGGATGTGTATTGTTACAAGACAACCATGTGATTACTTATGAATCACAAGAGATGAAACTTCATGAAAATAACAATGCAATGTATGATTTAGAATTAATTGCTATTGTGCATGATTTACAAATTTGGCCACACTACTTGTTGAGTAGGATATTTATGTCAGAAACTAATAATATCAACCTTAAGTATCTTTTTATCACACTAACTTAAATGCAAGACAAGTAAAATTATTAGATTTCCTAAGTGAGTACGATTTTGAGATCCATCATATTAAAGGGAAGGAAAACAAGATAGAAGATGCACTTAGCAGAAAACTAAATGCAATTTTCAACAGTAACATACAAATTGATTTGAAGCAAAGAATTAAATTAGCAGTTGAAAGTGATGAAAATTATAGGAAATTATAGGGAAATTTTCATAATAATAAGTCAAATGAGGTAGAACAAAAATTAAGATGCAATGAAGAATTTCTAGTACAATATAAAGGTAGAATTTATGTTACAAACAACACATAATTGAAAATTTTGATATTAGCTGAAGTACATGAGAAACCTTGTTCAAGTCACCTAGGTTATCAAAAGACTATAACAACTTTGAAGAAATAATATTTTTTTCCTCGGATGAAAAAAAAAAGTAGTTGAATATCTTGTGAGGTGTCTTGATTCCCAACAAGTTAAAGATGAGCATTGTCATCTAGTTGGACTGTTGCAACCGATACCCATTCTTGAGTGGAAATGGGAAGTGATTAGTATGGATTTCATTATAGGACTACCTACGACTAAGAAGCAAAATGGTTATATAATGGTAGTGATAGATAAACTCACTAAAGTTGCACACTTTATTCCAGTGAAGTCGACATAAAAAACTATAAAAAATGCATAAATTTTCAAGAGGGAAATTTTCAGAATGCATGGTTTACCCAAACCTATCATTTCAGATAGGGATACAAAGTTCACTTAGAGTTAATAGAAGACATTGTTTAGTGGTTTGGACACCCAACTAAATTTCATCACTATTTGTTAGATCAAAATGACTTTGAATTGTAGAGGATATGTTGTGGATGTATGTGATGGATTTGTCCACAAATTCTTGAGGAGACAACTTGGGAAATGGAAGAGGTCATGAGAAAGTCTTATCCATTCATGCTCCAGAGCTCAGATGCTTATATTGGAACTTTGAGAAGAATGTTCAGGACAATGTTCAGTTCAAGGGGGGGAGTATGTAATGTCCTTCCACTTATAAACATTTGAATATTTTAATTTTGAAGGTTATTTTGTAAAAGTTTTGGAAGACAAAATTATGTGGAAAAATTGTATCATCATAAAAATTGATAATGAAGAATATTTTTTAAATATTATTTTATTATATTTTATTTTATTTTATGAGAAAAAAACTAATTAGAGAATCCTTATAAAGAGTAAATCATTATTCCATGGGAGAGTGAAAATGGACAAAACCACGAGAGTAAACAGTATCCATGAGGGCAAGTTTAAACCTAGGATGTGAGGGAATAAGCTAGCAAAAAGATAGGCCAAGAAGATTCCCTAGGGTTAGGGATGAGGATAAATTGGAAAAATACCTAGGAAAGCTATTTTTATTCTTGGTAACATAAGAAAAGACATGTGCAGAGGAATCAAGATGCTTCTGAGTACTTGTGAGGAGAATTAGATTTTGATGGTTCTCAGCAAGAGTCAAACTCTAAGATTTTTTGTTAAGGTATGGAATAATGATTTAGACTTGAGTGTGACATGAAAAAGTAATCTTGGCCATTTTTCTTCTGATTACTTGCTAGGAGAATTAGATTTTAATGGTTCTGAGAAAGAGTCAAACTCTGAGATTTTTGGTTAAGGTATGGAATAATGATTTAGACTCAAGTGTGACATGAACAAGTAATCTTGGTTGTTCTAGTCTATGGCTCGGAAGAACTTCTTCTCTATTCAGTTTGTTTCTAGTTTGTGAAGCAAACCCACATATGCATTCTAATTTTATTTATTTCTATATTGAGTAATTTTCTCATTGATTCAATATAGAATATTTGCTAAAATTATATAGATTCTATTATGGATGTAATATGTTATAGTATTAAGTTACTTATTGATTTTTTTTTAATTTTCCGTTCTTTTAAGAGATAGGAATGAAGAATATTACATAGTTTGAGTTTAATATATTTTTCTTTTAACAGTTATATAAAGAAAGAATAGTAGAAATGAAATATTAATTTGCTTGTAGAATATTATATATTCTGGAATACATTGTCTCTTTTATTATAGAAAGAAAGAAAATAAATCAAATATTAGTTTGTGAACTAGCATTTGTTGATATGAGAAGCTTTAACCCGAAAAATTACAGTGAATTCACCCTGCACAAAGCTAATGTGTAACAAACATTTCTTTACATTTTGTACTAATTTTTTGTTTGCAAAGATTATTTTAAAGATATAAGTGTAGTGGTGATAGAAAAAAATAATCTCCTCAAATATAAATATATTAGATATCAATATCGAACAGTATGATGTTCAAATACAAACTGATGTACTTAAATCTGACAAGCGTCGTGTTTTTAACCCGTCATTGAGTATAGTATAGTTAAAACATTTCTATGAACAAAGAATATAGAGAAAAGGACACACATAGTGAATATTATTTCTTTTTTAAATGACTAAGTTTGATATGAGGGGAATAATATTATTCTTTAATATCTCAGAGTGTATTTTCAAAGAATAGGTTAGGGTTTCCATTTTCAAAAGGGCCCTGGATTTCCTAAACTAACAATGTGCCCAAAATAAATAAAATAGATAACCAAAGAGATTCATAAACCATTCCTAGGTTCGGAGTATTAAACATCAAAACAAAAGGATGAGTTTATAAATAAAGGGATTTTATTACAACGAAGGTCTCACCACTTGTATTGGGTCAATGCCAAGCAAGCAACAACAAACTTGATACCTGGAAACTGATATTTAAATTTCGAGAAATGCATGAGATTGCCTGACCTCACAAGTTAGGACGGAACATGGAATCCATGATACAAAGTTCATGGTGTTATATAACCTTGTTCGATCTTTCAGGAAGTTGCACAGTATGGTACATTCGGCCCCAAGGGTTTCCACAACTGTGAAACAAACATATGCAAAGATTTTATACTCATAGTATTAAAAACGAGAGATGATTATCATAGATAGATTCAATCTATAAAATATTAGATGGATTGCAAGTATTCATTGTAGTTCTAAATTACATCCCCATGAGACATTATTTTCCATAAGCTATGATCTTATGTGGAAGATTACCATTAAACAAACAAAACAATGTGCATGGAAAAACTAGGTAATGATTTTTTTAATTCACTATGTAACCTGGAATAATAAGGATGAGTTTTCTGTCCGAGTATAGCATCTAAAAATGTGAAACTTATCGGAACAAAGTTTCTTACCTCAACTCAACTTCTCACGGGAGACGTTATGAGCGAACCTTTTGTATTTTCTGATCTTGACGTGTTGTGTATGACCCTTAAACAGAGGATGAGTATGGGTTTTCATATAAACCAAACCATAAACACAATTATGAAAGGAAAATGAATTCTCGTGACAGGACTAAATGCTTGTGTGTTAAGTGTGTGCACAATATAGCAAATCGTTTACCTGGAGCGAATGAAGTAAACAAGCCCAGCATGATTTTGATGGGAACGATAATCTAGATTGGGGATGACCCGCATATTAATGAAATTAAGAATAACTCATATATACAGTTTTAGAAAAAAAGAAATTTAAAAGAATTCTTGTAATTTCTAAACAACATGAAGATTAGCTTACATAGTCGTGATAATGGCAATTGCAGAATGAGTCTGTAGACAAATAAAATACATGAGACTAAACCATCTGCATCTCATAGAAAAACAAACATAGGGTTCTCTAATTGTGTAATGATAGCAATGTATTGAGTTTGAATTGGTTAATGAGTCATATTCAAGAAGAACTATATTGGTTAGGTAGAAGGACTTTTGTAATTTAGGGAAAAGTAGATGAGTGTTACTTAGTTCAATACGTAAACAAGCATAGATTCACATATAGATACATATAGACAAAGACATACACAAAGTAGTGGAAGCCCAAAGAACAACCTTTATTCGATAGATGATTCAATACAACACAACTTCTTTTTTTATACATACGTGTCTATTTATACCTAAATATTCAATTACCAGGAAGTTGTAACTACTTAATTGCCTCGTCGGTTGGTTAACATAACTCTCAACCAACTTATACTTTTGACTTCCACACTCAACCGACTAACTCTTAGTCAACTTTCGGGTCGACTATCCCTTACAACATCTCCCCCCACCTCAATTCCTTGCTCATCCCGAGCAAGAGGGGAGTAAAACAAAATTTTCTTTTACATTGATTGTTTACAAATAGAAATGATAGAAAATGATAAATAAGTGGAAATATAGCTAAAATGTTTTTTTATGCTTGATAGGTTTATGGAGCCATATTCGACTGTCTTGCTACATTGGGATCTCTGCCACTAGTTGAGTTGACTGCGCCATTTGGTATGCTTTATGTACTAGCTTCATAGGCAGTTTGTAAGATGTTGGGAGTTGAATGTTGCATATGTTTGGTGAAGTCATGCCATGCTTTTATAGGCATAGTGCCTTGATCTTTCCAAGCAATTTAACTTTCTTTGTTTTTTCTTCTTGTTGAACTGTGAAAAATTCTGATTCAATCTATTGTTCCATCTATTGAATATTTTCTCTAAGATGCCCGAGGTGGATTACTACACTATCAATTTCCAACTATAATTTGTGCCCTTCCTTCTACCATTTTTGTTCTTTCTGTGAGAGTTGTGACTCTATTACTTTTTCTTTTGCTAACTAGCTTGTGAGGGCCTCTTTGATATTGATGTTGGTCGTCATATTTGTGGTCTTTTGTATGTTTTTACTGCAACTCTTTCTATTATTTCCTTTTTGAATAATTTTCAAAGTGAGTTGGTCAGTTGCTTACCACCAAATTTAGCATTGTACCCTGGTTGGTGACATCTTCCACTTTTTTTCTGAGTCTTTTAAGATAGTTGTATTTTATCACCATGATGGAGGTTGTCTATTCTTGGATTCCTTGATTATCAACCCTTTCTTGGTGGTATTTTTGTTGTGTCTATTCCTTTTCTTTCTTGAGAAGTTCGACTTGTTGTTTGTTTTATGTATTACCTAGGATTAGTCTTCCAATCAAGTCTTTAAAACCTGTCAAGGTGCTCTCCATTTCTGGAAATTGCTCTATTCCTAAATGCTTTATGGACATTTCTCTTCATTTTGGTAATATTTTCTTTTGGTACAACATTATTTTTGAAAGTAGACTTACTTATTTAAGAAATACCTTCCACCTCTTTGTTGATTATTTTGTAATGACTCAAGATTTAAATTTAAAAGGTGTTGGTCAGAAATAGAAGTCGGCTTGAGTGTGTTTTCGACAACTCGCTAGGATGGGATAGATTATCGGGTCACTTTAAAGGTAATTTGTGCATATTTATTTTTCATTCTCTTTCCTGAAGTTGTTGTTGTCCCCCCATCCTTCTATTGAAATTGTGTTGCAGGTAAGTGAGTCTGTTCGAATGGTTCCTATATTGTTGTTTCCTGCTGTTTTGTCTGCTCTATTTCTTTTTGCAAGGGAGGTTGTTGAGTCTGCACCTGACCCGGTATTGTATCCTTACTTGTATAATTTTATGGGAAGGCTTACTCTTCATGTTCCTGTTTTTGTTCTCATGCCTCTATCAGTATTTCCTTCATAATCTCTATTGGTCTTGACTCAGCAATGTTAACATCCTAGTTGTTGATTTCCTGGAGGTCGACTTCCTGAATACCGAATGGTTGTTGTATATATTCAAATGGGTGGACCGACTAACTGGTATGTGATCGATTGAATCATGCTATTGTGCAGTTTTGATTGGCTTAGTCGACTGGATTGATATTCCTTTTGTTGACTCATGATTCTTTGGTCGGGTGATCTCAATCTCCTTGTCCACCAACATAGATAATTGGTTTGACTAAGTTTCCTCTAACGACTCATCACTTACAATTTATTTCTTGTTCTTCTTTACAAGTCATTCCTCGACTACGGTTAGTGGCTTAGGTGGTGGGGATTCTCTTGTCAAATCGATTGGCGGGCTAGTCACTCTCATTTTTCCTGGTGTCAGATTCATGCTGAATTCTAATTATGACCAGTTATTTGTGACCTTGTTTGGAGTTACCATAGTGGTCATGCCTTTGAGTATTTTATGATTTCTTTCTCCCCTTGTTCCAATCTGTTGGAGGGTATTTTTGATTTATTTGACCTACTATTTTTTTACTTTAGCTTTTTCCATTGCTTCCTTCATTCCAAGTCCGACTGATGAGCTTAAAATTTTAATCAACGTAGCAGTCTCCTGTCAGGGCTAATTTTCTGTCAGCTTAATTTTTTTTGCAATATTGTTGGTGATACTGGTAATATTATCTTGAACGACAGCGTCATTAAAGTCGATACCTTCAGTTAAATGAAAAGTCTCTCACCATATTTCCTCTATGTCAAAAGATATTTATTCTCCTCTCACTCCTACTATTCCTTTATATTTTTTCACTAATTTCTTTATTTTCCCCGACAAAGGTTGTGGAGGAACAATTGTTAATGCTTCTTAGTCTTCAAAAAATGGTACTACATATAACTCTACTTCTCTTTATTCCTCCTATTCGACGTTGGTAAGGGGAAGAATAAAAGGTATTCCTGGTTGGTTAAGTTCAGAAGGACTTTCTATCTCCTAGTCTATTTGTCTTTCTAATTCAAAAAATATTTCCTATGTTTTTGGCTGATAATGTAATTCCCTCGGTTCTAGAGATGAATCCAATACACATGAGAATTTGGTGCAATCGAGTTCTAACTGAATATGGCATGGTTTCAGTAGGGCCCGACGAATCGACTACTCTACGCGCCATCTATGTGAGTTTTCCTTTAAATTTATGACCCATAGTCAAAACATTTCTCATGGAGGTAGTGATATTGAAGTGCCTTCCTTCTATGTTCCAAACAATTTATATTTTTCAATTCTTTTAACCTTCCTGATTGTGAACATAAGGTGGAAAAATGGACTATATTGCTCCATTGTGATCCATATTAATAAAGAAGGGAGTTTGATAGCCTTCATAAGTTCTTAGCATTCTTTGGAGTTAGTCCAGATGATGGCGACCATGTATTCAAACGAATTGAAGATTTTTTCCTTTTTAAATACTTGCCTATTGACTCTATCATGTTCATTTTGACATCAGATGCTTGACCAATTGGTGTAAATCATAAGGATACAATTATGGCATTCCATATTGCACGTAAGATGGGGATCTTGTTAATAAGTAACCTCTTTAAATTTTTGTTTGTAGTCGAACCGGTCAACATTTACATCCATGCATTTGCATTTGAAGTTTTCAGGACCCGGGCCCCCGTCTTTGGAATGCTAGTGATTCTTTGAATAAGCCCTCATGTCATTTCTATTGGCTCGTCAAGCCAAATATATCCATCATGATACCGACTGACAATAAAATTTGTTGCTTCTTCCTTCAATTGCCTGAAGTTGGCAATTTGTGGTGCTCCTAGGAGGTGTCTGATTGATTCTTTTGCTAGGAATTCTATCTTAGGATTCCAACTATCATTTTCCATTCCCTAATATAGAAAGGTTTTCCACTGTTTTCTCCAATCCATCTCCTTTAGTCATAAATGTTGAATATTCTACATTCGAATCTACAACGACATTGTGGCTATTATGTCGAAATTTTCTCTTCACCTTGATGTGTCGAAATTTCCTCTGTCTCAACAAATTGTCCTCTCACTCTCAACATATCTAAGTCTAGTTAAAAATTACTCAACAAGTCATGGAAAGTTGGGGGTTCGCTTGAGTGGTCAATCGACTCTTTACTCTACCGTGGGGGATAAAATAATAATGATGTGAAGTCATATGTGTCCTCCAAATTTATAACTGGGAGAGGGAGGTTTGAAATAAATGCGGCCAACTATCCCTTAAATTTTAGCGCCTTTGTCATAACTATTGGTGATATGTTCGAATCATATGAGGGGATGTCCGGAGTAGTGCATAGTTGGTTGGCATGCAGGTCTTGTACCACATTAATTGTAGTGATTTCCACTTGGATTTCATTTGTGTCAAGTCATCCTGAATTTATGTTAATGGTTGTGCAACTGTCTTCTCCATCACAACGAGCATTAATTTTTTTGGCAGGTTCATTAATCCTTTCCTATCATGTCTTAAATGCATTGTCGCTCTTGGAGTCGTAATTTTCAATGTTGGTTTTTTCTCTTGTGCAATCAACTAAATATCCTTTGTTGATCCAAGATCAGTATATTGTTTTACCGACTCCTTCTTTTATATCTTTGGGTTTCTTTTTGTCTGTTATTCTTAGTCGATGATCTTGATAGTTACTGCGTTCATTTTTTTTTACGGTAGTCTCCTCTATGATGAATTCACTCGCTTGACCCTTGCTTGCTTGATCTGGATCTGCCTCGATCACTCAACTGCAGCTTGATGAGTATTTATCATGAGTCTAGAGATGGAGTCATATGTCGATCTCTTCTTCATCCAATTTCTTTGTTTCTTAACAAGGGGATTCTTCCTCTCTCCATTCTACTTTTTCTTTACTTATTTTTTTTTCAATCTTTAGAGCTTCTTTAATACTTAAATTTTCCTATGAAAATTTCTTGTACCTGAATTTTATACCTAAATTCTTTGTAACTAAATTTTAGTTTAAAAATATTTAGTATCTGATATTATTACTAATATACACTAATCTACTTCCACTTTGATCATACTGTTATATTTTTAGTCGATCCCTGTTGGCATGATTTTCAACATATTTTTCCAACATGGTTCCTCCTCTCTATGTATTATACTTCTTTAAATGGGCACTGGATTAATTATTGTTTTAAATGGGTGCCCCAACAAATTTTGAAGTTGAACTGTGGATGTCGATTGAATATCTTCTATAACATAAGGACCAAGCCATTTTTTCTCTAACTTCGTGGGTGTTCCTTTGATTCAACTGTCACATAATAGAACTAGGTCTTTCTTTTTATCTCCTTATTTTTTAGATGACGATCAAGCCATGATTTTTTTTTTTTTTTTGAACTTCTTGGTGGTGCATTGCTATTAATATTCCTTCTTCCAGCTTATTCAATTGGTAAATATGATTTTTCTTACTTCTATCTTGGTCAAATTTAGAAACAACTGCTACTCTGAATGAGTTGACCCAGAAGTGAAGTGGTATCACAACTTATTTTCCATATACAAGTTTAAAGGGAATTTTTCCAGTCGATTGCTTATAAGAATATTTATATTCCCATAATATAGCATGGATTTTGTCATCCCAGTCATTCTTGTCGATGCCTCATATTTTAGTGAGTCGTTTATGTAGTATCTTATTGAATGCTTCATTTGCACCATTTTCTTGGGGATGATATGTCATTTTTCTTCTGTGATCAATGATAAATTTCTTTAGTAGGACTTGGATCATCTCGTTTACAAAATGCGTCCCTTGATCACTGATTAGAGTTAGTGGACATCCAAATATTATGATAATGTTCTCATAAATAATTTTTTCCACAACCTCTTTAGTGCATGTTTTTGCTATTTTTGCTTCTCCCCACTTAGTCACATATTCCACTGTAGTGATAATATATTTTTCACCTATTCTCTTTTCTCTCTGAGGAAATGGATTGACAAAGTCAATGGATGAGATATAAAATGGTCTATTAGGATTGATTGATTGTAATGGAATTTCATTATTCCACAAAGGTCAACCCATTCTTTGACAATTATCATATTTCTTGACCTATTCCCAACAATATTTATGTAAAGTCAGCCACCATAGACCCACCTGAGGTATCTTCCACACTATCGTGTCGACCTGAAAGTGGTCCCCAACAGGTCCTGTGTGTTCCTCGTTGATAATGTCTTCTCTTTCATGCTCTAGAGAACATCTCATTTATACGTCATCATTTCCCATTTTGTATAAATATCCGTTAATGATTGTGACTCGTGCTTCTTTTAGAGATAAAACTTTATTTTTATTTGTTGAAAGACATTCAGGTGTTTTCCTTCCATCAAATTTTTTTCTATTTCTTCCAAATATTTTGGTGCTACTTTGACGTGGAATTTATGTGTGTCTGAAATGTCATCCTTTATGCTAGTTGGGTCCTCCCTTGTCTCGAGTCAAGATATATGATCAGGCCTGCCGTTCTTTTTCCCAGGTCAAACAATTATGTCGAACTCAAATTCTTGGAAGAGTAATAACCAACGGTGGATTTTTCCTTGATGAACATGTTTATTTACTAAATATTTCAATTCTTGATTATATGTAAAGAATGTGAATGGGTTCACTAGTAAGTAGTGTCAGAATTTCTGCAAAGTGAATATCATTGACAAGGCTTCCCTTTCTATGATTGAGTAATTACTTTCTTCTTTATTCAACTTCTGGATGGCATACGCATTTGGGTGGTCAATTGTGTCATCGTATGGTTGCACTAGAACCAACTCGACATCGAAATTTGAAGCATCGACATGGAATTGAAACTTTCTCGACAAATTGGGGAATTTTAGTATGGGGGCTTTGACCAAATTCATATTTAAAATTTCGAATGACTCATGGTAGTCTTGAATCCATCTAAACTCAATTATTTTCTGAAGTAGTTCATCCATTTGGAAAGTCATATCTGAATAGTGGCATATAAATTTTCAGAATACCATGTATGTCCAAGGAAGATTTAAATTTGTTTATGATTTACATGTGCCTTCAAGTGGAGGATTATTTTGATTTTTTTCATGTCGACTTTTACACCATCCTTACATACAACTTGGCCTAAGATAAATCCAATTTGTGTGGAAAATATACACTTTTAATATTAAGAGATAATCGTATTTGTTTGCATTTCTCCAACATTAGTCTGGGCCATTATATATGGTTTTTGAATAGGTTTTATATAGTTCATTCATTGAAGTAGATATTGCTTGTCTTGTAGATATCTTCCTAAAATTTTCTTACTACTATTATTGAAAATATTATTGGGGCATTCTTTATCCCAAATGGCATTACCCTATAGGCGAAGTAGCCAAATTCAGAGACAAATGTCATCTTCGGTTGATCTTATTTAACTATATCTACTTGATTGTATCCCAAAAATACATATGTGAATGAATAACATTCATGACTTGCAACTTCATTAATTATTCCATCGGTGAATGGAGTGGGAAACAAATCCATTGAAGTTAGTTTGTTGAGACCTATGAATTCGATGAAAATGCTTAACTTCTTAGGGTTGTGCTTCTTTGGTTCAACCACCATAGGAATTTCCCTTTCAAATTTTTCGATTGGATATATGATGCATGATGATAACATTACTTTGATTTCCTTCTGACTGATGGGATTGTATTTGTGAGATAATTTGTAAGGTCACTTTTTGACTAGATTTTCTCCTGGAATGAGTTCAATTTTCATCTCTCCCATTTCTTCTAAAATTCATTTTATATATTTTTAGTCTCGTGAAAATACATCTTGATATTCTTTGAATAAGTCTACTATGTTCGTTGTCTCCTTCTCTATCCAATAGTCACTTAATTGTGCCATTTTTGGTCGATCGTCATTTGATATATTGAACTCTTTTGTCTTTAATTCAATAATCATCCACTCTGGTGGTTTTTATTCTTCGAAATGACGATCCCCTTCTTCAATTTTGATGAATCTCTCTGGAAATTCAAGCTATTCACTTTCCTCCTTTTCTTCCTTAGATATTTTTAATATTGATTTTACATGGTTTTGCATCACTTGGTGGTATCTTTTCCATCGAAAACTATGGCCAGGGAAGGTTGTGTTTTCCATATCGATTATTCATGCTATCGAAACAAGATGGCAAGATTATGTCAATCCTTCGTCGACCGTCATATTCCATTTTTCTTTTTGTATAGTTGGTGTTGGTTTTTCTAGGAAGATCTTAATTTGTTGTGCTATTTCTTTTAAATGTTCCTCCTTTGAAATGAATTTGAAGTCTTTGATAAAATTTTCTTCAATGTCAAACTAGTTGAGTGTATGGCCATATGCTTCTTTGATTTGTACCATTTATTTGGTATTTCATCTAGAGTGTTTCAGAAGATGTGTAGCCATACCCTTTCATCTCTATATCATATTTTGCACCATTCATTCTCATAATTATATATATGCTTGATTGGGCCATAACCAACCTTGAAAATAGGGATATCGACTACTTTGGATAGTTTCTTTTCTCCAAAGTGTTCTACAAAGTAAGTTGATACATCCATCCATGTTTCTAGTCTTGAGGAATGTGTTTCCCACCACCTTGCAGTTTGGCCTATAAAGGTTTATACCAAGCTTTGATTTTTTCCTTGTTCTTCGACAATTTTAGAAACTTCCTCGACATGTGTCGACGAAACATTTTGTTCATTGTAACATAGCATATTTTTCATCGTGTTGTCTATCGGAATAAGTGTAGGCATTTTTTGAAATATCTTTTCGTAAACTATAGGTACTGCTTGAATTGAATATCATGTTCTAGAAAGTTTAATTGGTATGGCTTCAATGGTCCAACAATCTTTTCAGTGCGCCTCATAATTTTCAATATGCCAGTGATATATAGCTGAGTCGAAGTTCTGTTTGACTGACATGGGAGATTTTGTCGAGATTTATCCTTGTAAGTTTGGTTCAACATAATATCTTCGTTCATTGATTATTTGGTATAGACATTGTGATTCATGATATTCATCAAATGATTCACTCCAAGGTTTCTCTTCATTAGGATCTAGAGGAATTATCATTTTTCTTCCATTCCCTTTTAACTTGATTTTGTTTTTTAAGGAAGATATTTTATTTCATTTCTCATCCCCATGACCGACCGAAAAGTGATACCTCTGTTGGAATTCCCTCGACTAATTCTATTACTTCGAAGTCGACTGATGTCGATATTCCCATAATATAAGTTTGAACGTTTCTAAGTATACCAATAGGTTCTATTAATCTTTGATCTACTAGATTTAGGTAATTTAGTGTTGGTTCTAATGAAGGCTGATGTAGCCATATCCATGTATCTTGATGTAGGATATTGACTTGTGATCCAAACTCGACGAATTCTTGGTTAATCAACACCCCATGAATTTCTAGCTCGACTCATTGGTCGTAATATTTATTCTTATAGGAGAGTTGTCTGACATCCTTAGACAGTCTTTTTCCTTCTTTATACTCTTTTAGTATATTAACAAGATCTGTCAATTGATAAACTGAATGATTTTCTTTAAAGAGTTGTAAGAATTCTTATACAATGTCTTAGTTTTGTCTTCTGCTATTTAGTTGGTCTTGGTTAAAGTTTCTGAATAATTTAAGCGCTTCCCTCATAATTTGTTCTTCTTTGTCTGGATTTCAAAACTAACTAGACTTCCCTTTCTATCGATCATGTAAGGGGATATTATCCCTTCCTGCACCCAATCTATTAACGACATGTAATATATTTTAATTTAACACTTATTCTTTAGAGACTTTGTGTAGGAGGTTGACGTTCTTTTTTGCCATGATATTATCAAGTACTATTGGATATTCTTCCAATGAATGCTCACAAACACCACAAATGTTGCAAAATTTCAAGTCAAACCAATATTTTATCAAGCAGTCGGGGCTAATGTGGTCATATTTCTAGTAATTGTGACAGTAAGGTCGACCTCAACCTTGGAATCTGGCTCGACCTCAACCACCTCGACCATTACCTTGAACATAATAATCAATTCTTCTCTTGTAGTAGTTATTATGATCGGTTTTTTTGGTGTGATAGATTGTATTTACATTTCTATTTCATGCATTTAGACTTCACTCAGATATTCTATGGTTGTGCATTTCATAGATATGGAACCACTTGGTATTTTTTGTTAAGCCCTAAATAGTGTCATATTACCCATTAATTGGGGCATATTACATTAGTAATGTTATTTTATTTATGTCGGATTGGGTCCATTAGTTGTAAGTGTACCTCCTAGTCTCCTATATATACCAAGGAAACCTTTTCATTTGGAATCATCTTGCATTTGGAAATTTATGTGGTGTATAAGGAGGTGTCCCCCTTGAAGAGGATTATTATCTGAAATTCTGTCTTTTTCATGGCATTGAGTACTTATTTTGAGGTTTTTCTATTCTATCTTGATATTTGTTTCTTAACATTTGTTATCATAGCCCTCTATAATCTGGACACATACGCCATGAGCCATCTATCTTGAGTACCATTACCATTGGTGCAGAGTAAGAAATTTGGCTAGGTATAATAATGCCAACCTCTAACATTTATTCAACCATATGCTCAATTTCACTCTTTTGGGCATAAGGTTATCTGTAAGGACTAATGTTAGGAGGAACACTCCCAGGAATTAGGTGAAAATCATGATCATTATTTTGAGTGGGTGGAAGACCTTTGGGAATATCTTCAAATACTTTGGAATTCTTATCAATGATCCCTTGGAGATATAGGGGAGTAAATGGCTTAGATGTTTGAACATCTAGTGAGCATAGTTGGGTAATTACACCCTGATGCCCCTTTTTCAATAATTTTGTCATGCCATTAGAGCTTATCACCTTACTGCGTTTCCATGTGCTACCCTTTAACTCATTTTCTTTTCCTTCCAATGAAAATTTCAAGAAAAGTTCTTGAAAATTAAAATCCACTGTTCCTAATGATTGTAACCATTGGATTCCTAGTACGACATCAACACCATCCATGGGTATAGAAATCATTCGACTATTCATTACATATTCCCCCATAGTAAGGTTTATCTTATTGAATTTTCTTGAGCAATTGATAGTTCCTCCATCTGCAATCATTACTTGAAACTCTGGCTTTGGATATACAAAGAAAATGAGAGATTTGGATAATTTATATTGAATGAAATTATGAGTACTACCAGAATCAATTAGGACTATTGTCGTTTTATTTTTGGTATGTCCTTCAATATTGAGGGTTTGAGGAGTGATAATTCCAACCAATGCATTGCATGATATCGTGGGAGTCAACTCTTCATAAGAAATCACTTCTACATCTTCATCTTGAGATGGTTATTCTTCTTCTTCTTCTTCTTCCTCTTCACAATATATGTAGAATAATTTCTTGTCACCACACTTATGTCCCTTACTGTACTTGATTTCATAATTAAAGAATAAAACTTTTGATTTTATTTCCTCTAATTGTTGAGGTGTCAATGTTCTAGGTTGAGGTGTTTTAGAAGAAGGAATGCTATCCTCTTGATATATGTTAGGAGTGGTCCTTCTTGTAGCCATAGCCATATTTTTACTTTCAACATTTTTTTCCACCCTTAATGCATTCTCTAATGATTTGGGTTCTCAAAGGAGAACCTCATGTTGAATTTTGTCCTTCAAAGTTCCTATGAATACATCAATCAGGTGATCATTTGGTATTGATGGATTTGTTCTCACAAATCACTCGTCACTTGGAAAATTTTCATAGAGGAAATGATAGCACACTATGAGGATACAAGGAGAAATACCTTCTTTAGCCAATTGATAAGTCTCAAGAAAAAGGGGTAAGATGCAGAGCACATTGAGAACTTCAAAATATTGAATATAAAGGTAACAGATATACCAAATAATCCTCCAAAAATTCCTACTCATACTCTTGATGAAGGTGAAGAAATGTGTAGGGACATAAATGATTTACAAAAGAATATAGTAACAAAATATGAACTACAAGGGATGATTGATGGTTTAAAAAGCGAGATCATGGAAGGATTGAAAAATTTCCTAATAGAGAGGACACTTGAAAGTGAAAATGTATCCCATGAAATTCATGATGAGGACATAAGGAAGATGAATCAAGAATGGAGAAACTCCAACTTTGGGTTGAAGACCAACCACTTTTCTAAGATTGATATGACAAAGTTTGATGGAAAGGACCCAATCACATGGATACTTCATATGGAGAAATTATTGTATCTACATGATGTGACACATACACAAAAGGTACTAATGGAGTTGCACACCTCTCCAGTAGGAGGGCACTCGAGATTTTTGAAAACCTACCATAGGGCCAAGAAGGATTTTTTTTGGGATGGCCTTAAAACTGATGTTCAAAGGTTTGTGGCAGAATGTTTGGTTTGCCAACAAATTAAGGTGGAAACAATTAAGACCCCAAGTCGTATACAACCATTATACATCCAAAGTCAGTGCTGGGAGGAGGTTTCCATGGATTTCGTCACATGGTTACCGAAGTCTGAAGGAAAGAGTGTCATCATGGTGATTGTTGATAGACTGGCCAAGTACGCACACTTTTGTGAATTATCCCATCCCTTCAAAGACATTACAGTTTCCACCACATTCATGGAGACAGTTCAAAAGCTACATGGAATCCCAAAGATTATTGTAAGTGACAAAGATCCCATCTTCACTCAACATTTTTGGACATAATTGTTTTCTTGTTTGGGTACTCAATTGGCTCATAGCTGATCCTATCATCCTTAATCTGATGGAAAAACCAGGATAGTAAAAAAAATTATGGAGGGATACCTTTGTTTCTTTGTCTCTGATAAACAAACACAATGGCTCAAATGGTTACCCTTGGCAGAATGGTGGTATACCACTTCCTTTCATACTGCAAGAAAAATGACCATTTATGGAACTCTATGGATACCATCCTCCTTCCATCACTTCTTCTCTAAAATAAAAATATAAGGTTCAAGCAATGGAAGATCACATTGAGCATCAACAACAAGTTCTCCAAATCTTAAA
>SNQJ01S0023316.1:47161-57557 GCA_010110895.2 Picea sitchensis | reverse complement strand
TGATGTCAAAGGGGGAGAGAAATTGGGATCATGATGATAGGGGGAGCATGAGTGTTGCCATCAATGACAAAGGGGGAGATTATTGGAAGATTGGTTGTTGTCATTGATGTCAACCCTAGTCATGGGTTTTGGACCGCAAGATTGATGAAGGTATTTGGACATGAAGGAAAATGCACATGTAGATACAACACCCATGGATGGATATTATACATCATGTTGTTTTCAGTGGTATGTGGCATGTCACTTGGATCCTCATGTTTTAAGAGAAATGAATTTTTGAAGATGACAAAGTGAATTGAAGAAGGAAGTACATGTAGGTCTTGAAGATAATTAAAGAAAATAATTACAAAATAAGAAAGTGTCAGGTCGACCCTAATGTTAAAATAAAGTGACATAAATGGTATACATAAACATTATTATACATTCATTTGATACAAGTCGAATTTCAGAGGTAATAAGAAGTAAAGAAGGCCGGATTTCAAGGGAGGATGAAGTCTTTTGGTGATGTGTTCTAAGGTATGTTATTTTTAGGTCATCTAACCATTTTTTCTATAACTTTTTTTCTAGAGTGATTCAGATGATTAAATCACTGTGGTATTGAGAAGACATATCAAGGTACCTCTGGTAAAAATTTCAGCTCTTGATTCGCTATAATTATGGATATACACTCTGTGGAAGATAGTGTTTGTGACCAGTCCTAAAGCTAGTCAATAAACAGGTGTTCAGGGTAAAACAGTCATAACTTATTCATCGAGAATCCAAATTAAGTGGGACAAGTTTCATTGGAAAGAGTACGGACTATAGTTTCTTTTGTGTGAGTTTCAGAATCGGATCTTAATTATTGAGCACGGTTAATTCTGTGCAAGTTCACTCTCCTGAATAGACCATAATTGAATAAAGTCTACCTTTCTTTCTATAACCTCTTTTTGGGGAGGATTCAAGGAGTGCAAATTGGAGGAGTTTCAGATAATACATTGAGTAATATTATCTATAGGATCAGAGTACTTCAAGAATTGAATAATTGCAGAAATTGAAGAAGTCTCAGGAAGCATTATCGGGTTCTATGTGATGATTGGTTGATGGTGATGATTTAATGCAAAGTTTTATTATATCTCATATATTCTTGCGTGTAAGGAAGGGGAAAAAATGGAGAGTTCAACTCTCTCTGGATATTGGAGGATTGTATCTTCCTATTGGAGGTTTATCCCTCCCTTTACATTTGGAAGTTGTAGCTACCTTTAGAAGTCATTACTTCCTTTGAACAATAACTATTGATTATTTCTCATATATTGTGCATGGTGTATTGTGGTGTATTGGTGTAACTCTTATACTATTTTTCACTTCTCATTGGATATAGTTGAATGGTTTAAGTATAAGTTGAAAAAGTTTTTAAATTGTACTTGATACTGATTCACCCCCCTCTCAGTATCAACAGTTTCCACCCTAGAGTAACAATGACACTACAGGGCCAATAATAAAACAAATTGTGACATTTCGACATATATGGTTGTCCTAAAACAACATCATAGAATTCAAGTGGGGAAACATCACATAGTACCTCATATTTGAAGGGATTGATTTCATAGGATAGGTGACACTGTTCACTAGCGTGAATGTTTCATCCCTGGCGCAACCAACAAATGGTGTATGGTTGGGGGTGTGGCATCATCAATAACTTAAAACTCTTGATGACCTATACTAAGATCATTTTCTTCTAGCTCCCATTGTCAAAAATTAAATGTAGTGGGGTCCCATTCACCTAAATTTGTAAATGGAAGAGGAAATCCCCCTCCCCAATCTCCTCTGACTCATCTGGTTGGATCTTTGCTGTTTTGATGGTAGTATTGGGTTCTATATTTACGATCATCTTTCTCTATTCTGAATTAGAGTCTAAGTCAAGTTCTGAATCCTTTTATTTAATCTCATCCAACAATGACTATTTCGAGTGGAATTTATGAGTGTTGTGCCAGGGGCTTTTATGGAACTCACACCACTTCCCAATGTCCTTCTTCATCTTCTCGTTACCCTTCGAATTTTCCTATGTATTGTAATAGTTATCTTGAGGTTGGATTTCCTTACTATATACGTTCTTCTATGAGTTAGGGCCACCTTTCCCATGCTTATGTTGTTGCAAAATTGCAAACCCAAACTCTCACTTATTTCTCTGCTTAATGTTTTTCTCAATTTTTATAGCATATCCGAGTGAGGATATTTCTAAGAAATCCATCTCTTTTTGGATGTATCTATTTAAAACATTGTGGTACTTTAGAACTAAGTTTCTCCCAAAATATTGAATACCCAACTTTGAGCTCAAGGTATGGAATATGTTGGTGTACTATGGCACTATCTGGTCTCTCTCCTAGTGCATAGTTGCCCATCTCATATACTGGTCAACATAGCTTCCAATAGGGTATAACGCCTCCTTGATGGAATCCAAAAAAGCCACCAAGGTGGGATCTCTCTTGAATGTCATAGATTCATCCACGGTGTGCCTCTCCTAGTAACCTTTTCACCAAGATTTTACATGGGGAAGGGATTTAAGGAGCATGAAGGTGATATTTTTTCCATTGGAAAAAAATTGGACAGAGTAACAACTTTCTATTATATTCAACCATCTCTCTAGAGATTCTACATCTACATCTCCTTCAAATAAGTGAATATCAAAATTAACTTCTACCTTGAAGGGTGTCGTTCCATTGAGATGACTACTTGTTGAATGTGCCTCGCCTAGTGTCAAAAATCATCAAAGGATGTGAATGAAGTTCTCCATAATATGTTTCCTTTGTTGTGCAAGGGATTCCTCTAGAATATTATTTAAAGGATCTCCTACTTGGTCACCTCTCTTTTCTTTCGTCACGGGAGGTCATTTGGGTGGGTGATATTGGTCATCCCAAGGAAAACCTAGATCAAGGCCCAAATATCTATATTTTGACCTTGTCAGGGACATGTAAAAAGAAATAACAAGGAGCAGACTCCTCTGATACCACTGATACGAATTATGTTGTGAATGAAATGATACACACACAAAAATACAATAGGGAGAACAAAAATATAGTGAATCCCAAGTTCTATTAGTGAATACAATATCAATAAACTATAGAACACAAACTCAGTAGAATGGTTGTATCTTATCTCTAAATATAAAGAGATGTTAGCTATGCTCATTCACAATAAGCATTATATCACGCTGCATTTACTACTCAAAGGACCTCCTTCACCTCGATTATGTATGAGAGAGTGAGAGGAAAATAATTCCCATGATGCATTTGGGATAAATTGGTTTATGTTTACAAAATATCATAGGCATGTAAAACACTAGGACTTCTCGAGAGGTCACCCATCCCTACACTACTCTAGCCTAAGAATGATTAAATGCAAAGTTTTGATGGGAATTGGTGCATTAACATTGTAGGCATAATTACATGATGGTTGTAATTAATAAATGGAGATGGAATTACATTACATTCCCCATAAAAAAGGTGAATGTCATGGTTTATCAAAATCACAGACTCAAATATTTTTATTTAATGGAAAAGGTGGATGGCCACTGAGATCCACCTAGATCAAAAGTGGTTTCACCTTGAGGACTTGCCACTTCAATCTAAAACCTTCATACAAGCAATAATATGACCAAAAAAGTGAAGAGGAGATATCAAGTCCATTTTATTATATTGACCTCATGCTTGACACCTATGATAGAGGTGATTTCCTAGAAAGTGATCCTTGTCAGTAATGGATTTTTCACTCACTAGTGAAATTCTTGCTTGTTTTGTAGCCTTGGAGAGTTTACTCTCCATTTCTACACCAATGCTCTACAACTATGCAATATTGTTTTTTTCTAACAAGAAAATAATCAGTTTGATTTTAGATTAAGATTTTATTTTAAAGGTTGTTGATTGATCAAGGTAATAGTTGTCAAACTTGTGATTTGTTGAGACTCTTGAAATTAGAATCTTAAGAACACTAGTAAATTAAACTTTATATTGTAATTATTTAATGTACACAGTTTCAAACAACCATAAAGCATGAACAATTTCTTTTCGACAATTGAAAACACAAATACAATTCAACACTACATATACTTTTACTCTTCATGAAGCTACAACAATGTGACCTATCAAACATGAAACTTAGAGGAGAAATGAAAATGATAAGAACTAATTGAAACATTTGCAAAGAAAGAAAAAGAGGAACACAAAGACAATGTTTTTTTCTTTTTTATTTATAATTAAATTCTAAATTCATGCAATCAAGCACATAAACACAACAATACCTTACTACTTGTAGATTCTAACCCCATAGCAACAAAAACACTAAAATGGTGAAGGAAGAAGGGAAGAAGACATGAAATTTTGAGATTCGGGATGTGCATACACTCTCTGAGAGAGAAACTTACATGTACACACACTTCCATTGAAGGAAACAAGAATGTGAATGATTTGTTCCCACATGCCAGGTGTGTACAGATTCAATTTTGGGACAAAATCTTTGGAATCTCCCTTAAAAATTCCTTGAAAAATGGTATATAGAAAATTCTCCAAGGTGAAGATAAAAAAATTATTAGAGAACCCTAATAACAACCAACAAACAATAGAGGAAACCCTAATGAGTGTAAATCAAGGAGTTATCCCTAGTAGATTCTCCTATTTTTTTGTACAAAAGTTGTCATGTAGGTAGGGTCGACTATAATAGATCAACCTTGAAGGAAAATGAATTTCTATCTCAAATATTGGTATACAATTAGTTTTTGTAACTAAATTTCAGTTATAAGGAGGACATGGTTGGTCCCGGAGGTTGTGTAGAGATGAATTAACAAGCAATGATCTTGCTCCACTTTTCCTTAATCCAATCAAAGATTCCAAACCTTCATGGAATAATATATGAAAATTTCTCAAACCAATAGATAAGAATGAAAATAAAATTGAAAAAATCCATCATAATTGAGTGATTAGGAGAGTTATTTGCAGAACCAAATATAGAAAGTGATAAATAACAAGAAAAACATTGAATTTAGGGGAGGGAAAGAAGAGCAGTCTTCTTTTTCAATTAAAGTGAACATCAATATGCAATGTTATACCATATTTTTTTATGTCACCTTCCTCAACGATCATCTAGATTCCTTTGTCCCCATACCGCTTAGTACTTCTTCAAGACTCTAACTCTTCTCCAAGAAATAAGATGAGGAAAAAGTACATGTTTTAGACATCAAAAGAATGAAAACGATAAATAATAAAAAAACAAGGGCTTATTAAGGGATGAAGGTCATAAAACCCCAATGGAATCAACCACATGTTATTTCTCTAACAAAAGGATATTAGAATGATAACTCTGCTATTGCATTAGTGCTTAGAATTTCCTTCCACTTATACCTCTTTTTATACCATTGTAAGCTAGTTGCGGTAGTTTGGAAAATGTTTTAAGAATTTATAGAAGTAGTTTGGAACAAGTTTGAATAAGTTATAGAAGCAGTTTGGTCAAGAATTTATAGAAGTAGTTTGGTCAAGAATTTATAGAAATAGTTTTGTGGATTTTATATTTTTTTATCCACTTTCTTAGGAACACTGATATGTAAACTACCATGGATATTCCACTGGATAGTTCATCACAACTCTAATGTTACCTCGTCACCCCTCGTCACCCCTCGAGGTGGTTATTAATACCACTCTTCTACACCCCCCCATGGTGTGTAAAGGGGAAGCTACCTTCGACAAGTGGTATGCTACCATAATGATAACCCGAGGATCTGGTTTATGATTCAATGGAGGAAAGGGGATTGATCTCTGTCAATCTGGTTAAATGCTCAAGAATTTGTATAAGGAATATAGTATTGAGACAAGAGATGCTCAAGGTAGTACACTGGTAAAATTGTACAATTGTCCAATTGACCAAGGTCTACAATGAACTGATTTGTTATTTCTTCAGAATTGGCTATTAAGAGGATGTGAGCATCATAACCTTGCCAAGTAAAATCATATAAACTTGGAACTTGGTTATGATCAATGGATTAGTAGGTAGTCATCAGATTGAGAGCATCTCAAATACATATATGTGAACCAAATTTCCACACTTGTTTCTATGATTACATGGATTGAGTAGACCTGGAATTATGTGGTGGAGATGACAGAGTAAGTGAATACTCTATAACATTAAGTTGTGAAAATTCTATTTTGATATACAGAGATTGAGTAAACATGAGCTGAATTTTTTTATGAACTCCAGAAACATGAGTACACGGTTTTGGGGGCAATGGAATGTCAGTTTGCAAATAATTTTTTTTATGACTCTGTACCTATGGGCTAATTGACTGGATGGGTGATCATTTTTGGTATCATGGCACAATTGTACTCTTTGGGAAAGTTCCTAGATGAGGTTATTATAGAATTGGTATATGCTCATGAGAAATTTTTCTATGGAGAATAGAGCACAAAGGTATGTTCTTTGGAAAGACATTCAAAATAGGTAACACTCTATATAATTCGTAATAGAATATTGCAAATATATATTTTTTTCAATATAAGATTTGCAGGGACAAGAGAAGAAGGGAGGAAGGCTAGGAGGCAGTGGAAGTCCTACAAATTAAATTATCTTGTTAAAGTAAATCAAAGAAGGTGTGTTCTTTAGGGAATGAAGGACAATGATATCTACACGAGGGTATTTGTAACAATGTGACAATTCCAACAAAACAATTGGATAGGATTGTATTGAAATATGCAACATCGGGTTTGTACACAAAGGATTCGATCAAACAAGGTTTTGTTACACATGATTATAGTGAGGTATTACAAGGTTGAATACTACTCCAACTAAGAAAGTAGAATTGGAGAAGGAAATGTTTGAATACAAGATCATTGAATGGATGTTGTAGTTAAAGCATTTAATGGATTTAGTTAACTCTCATTATGAATAATTTGTGATAGAAGGTATTAATAGTTAAGGGAGATAGGATATGATAGAAACCATTACAACTCCTCAAATCATGGAATGGATGTTGTAGGTAAAGCATTTAATGGATTCAGTTAACTCTTGTTATGAATAATTTGTGATATAAGGTATTAATATTTGAGGGAGATAGGATATGATAGAAACCATTACAACTCTTTCAGTTGTGACAGAAGAAGGAGAAATCAAAGCTCTCAGGTGAATATGTTGAAGAGAGATCTGATGAAAATATCATGAACTATTGTACAATTTCATATCGAATCAAAGACTTGATGAAAAAGAAATCAAAAGAGACTAGGGAACCTTATATTTTTAAACTTGAAAATTTATGTATGGTTGCAGGTTTTAAAGATGATGGAGAGTTATTTAAATTTGTCATAAAGGTGGAGAAAAATGAAGGAGTATACAACTCAAATTATGTTCTAGGAGAAGTTGAGGAAACATTGTCTCATAAAGGTAATCAAAGGGAAGCCCATACATAGTTGACTGTTGAAGAGAAGTTACAAGGACCTGTTAGTGAAACAAACAGGATAAAGTTAGTTTGTGGATATAACCATGCACATGATCAAGGATATGAAGAGAAACGTTTGGATGATACGGTCATAAGCTTTGAGAAGGAGATGAAAATACTCAAAGAGATGTCTGAGATAGAAAAGTTTTTAATTGAGCAAGTGTTCACATATGTTGAAGTTGGTGGAGTTGGAAAAGAAGATTCCACAATGGGGAAAGTAGATTAACAAGATAAAAGCTAATGAATGGCTGGAAGAAATTAGTGTTGCATGGAGAAAGCATTCTAGAAGCATTTAGAGAGGCTCATAAGTCTCATATTTTTAAAACTAATGAATGGTTTTGTTTGCATGTATCAAGGAATGTGAAGAGAGGTACACCCATAATTTTATCATATTAGAGTAAGAGACATCATTGTCTCATCAAATCATTCAAAGGGAAAGTTATGTATGTTTAAAGGATGCAGGTGTTGAAAAGGATGAAGATGTACAAAAGATAATGAATTAACTTGGAGGTACTTCAACTAATGAAGTAGATGAAATTATAGAATGGGATATACAAGATTACAATGGTGCAAGTATGGAACTTGCTAAAGGAGAAATGACAATGGAGGATGATGGTAGTATTGAAAGTGATTGGTACAATTCCATGAAGAAATCCTTACAAGAGGGTATACATTTTTAACTACAAATCTATCATTTTTAGAATCTCCAAGAACAAAGCTTTCTTGAGCAACATTGTAGGTTGAGCATGCTGATTAAGGATATGCAATGACAGGTGCACTGATTCTTATTGAGTGAGCAGTGTTCTCAAAAAGTTTAGGACATACATAGATACAAAGATAAGGAAATGGAAGTAGCCATACCAAAATTTTATGATAAATTGTAGTAGTGATGTGTACCAACTGGATACAAATTGGCAATTGGAGTGGATGAATTATGTAAACATATGATGGAGATTTCTAGGTCGAATTATCAGAGGTACAAATAGAACTACAACATGTAGATGCATCCTACTGAAGAAAACAAAGATCTTGCACAAGAACAAAACAAGGTATGAGTTCCAGAAAGGTTGCGGGAAACAACAATGCAACCACAAGGTAGTAAGGTGAATGAAAAACTGCAACATAAAATTTGGGATCCTCGCAGATGGAGGACGACAATGAAGAATCATGCAACAAAGCATGTAGACAACATCAACAATTAGATCAAGGGAGAATGAAGCAAATGGATACACATGAACATGAGATCATGAATAATTTCAACCCTAGGAGTCTGTTGTAGAAGCATTTTTCCTCCAAAGACAACCCTGTTGATTAGGCCTTAGGTGTATTTAAAATTCTTGAGTTTACCAAGGGATTTGGTTCCCTAATTTAAATTTTTGTTAAGAGTATGATTTATTTGAAAAATCTAGAAGGATTGTACAAGTTAGGATTTGAATTGGTTGAGATTGATGATCGAGTCTATTTCGTTACTATAGATCTCGATTGTTTATGAGATATCTTAAGCTAGTTATAGATCTCATGAAGATTTTGTGGATCTTAGAAATCCTAAAATTTCTTAGTGGAGGATTTAGTGGATCTGAAACAAATTGTGTTTCAAGACCCTTTTGTTTAATTATTGTAATCCTAAGGGCATTAAATCTATTCAAATGGGAGTTTGGGAAGAGTGAGAAAGTGTGTGTAGAGGCGACATCCTAAGGGCGTTAAAGGTGTTCAAATGGGAGTTTGGGAAGAGTGAGAAAGTGTGTGTAGAGGCGAAGTATTTGAATGTATAATCACACAAATAAGAGGAACAGAGGTAGCCTTTTTTAAATTGTGTATAGTAAAATTGATTAATTGAGGACAAGATTGTATGATGTGAGTTTTATGGGGTATTTTTTCATTGACACTCTTACCTTAATCATGAAATTAAGATTCCTATGTAATTGAGTGAACTTATGTTCCTCTGTGTCACTGTGTTAAATGGTTGAGCTATAATTCTTCATAAATAAAGAAAATCCTTCGGTATGTTGTGAAGAGATTGCGGTTGCAGGTATACAGAAAAAGAATCTATGGTTGAGGAGAAATCAAGATTGAATTCCCTTTGTGAATAATTGTGAATCGGTAGATAGTGCCTCATTATGTGTTGTATGGAGGATTTGTCAACTTCTAGAGGATCAATTCAATCCATTGAATCATTATATCCATAAATAAAATGTTGTAGGGTTACATGCTAAAGTCAAGTCATAAATTATTATATTCTACAATGGAGAATTTATTGAAATTCATAGACTGCAAAAAGGTGGCATAAGGACCGTTGAATTTGGATTTAGGACACAATCGAAGATAATAATTGGATTGTGACCATTGGTTATCAATTTACTGGTGGGACAAGATATAACTATGATTGTTGATCACAATAGGATCAAAAATCCACATCGTTTGTATAACATGGAGATACCGTGGATATAACGTAAAGATCAACGACTCTTATATTACCTTGCACCATAAATTTTCACGAATATTAATGTGAAGAGACCCCACAAGTGGTAAGTTTAATTCCACTCTAATATACATGGCATAGGATAAATCTACCTTGGCCCTCAAGGTGGTTATTTATACCACTCTTATACCTCCTCGATGTGTAAAGGAGAAATCACCTTTGATAAGTGGTATACTACTATAATGTTCGTAGGAAGATCTAGTTTAATGATTGCCGTAAGATATACTTTATGGGTCTATGGAGGAAAGGGGCTTGACATCTATCGATCTTGTTAAATGCTCAGGATTTTGTCTAAGTAATATAGTATCGAGACAAGTGATGCTCAAGGTAGTACACTGGTAAAATTGTCCAATTGACTAAGGTTTGCGATGAACTGATTTGTTCTTGCTCCGAAATTGGTTATTGCAAGGATGTGATCATGGTAAGCCTAGAAAGTAAAATCAGAGGAATTTGGAACCTAATTCTAT
>SNQJ01S0023316.1:18129-41194 GCA_010110895.2 Picea sitchensis | reverse complement strand
TTGAGCAAATCTCTTCTTTGATTAGTTTAGTTAACTGTCAATTAGTTGGTTTCTTGTTTTCATCACTGAGTGAGCTGTTAGTCGCTTCGTTATTTACGAAGCATTTCCATGCATGTAATTCCTTTATATATCAATTCAATAATAAGATCCGGTATGGTGTTTTGTGCTATTCTGTTCTGCGATTCTTGATAAATTCGTTTTCTGTTTTCTCTGCTCTATCAATTCGTTTTTCTGTGGCTGCAGATTTGTTTTCAATTGTCCCTTTAATACTTTATCAGTAAAAAGTAAAACAGTGTGGGGGTGATAATTCTTTCAATCAAAACAAAACAGAGGCAATTAATTTCTAGGCGATGATAACTATTCAAAAATCAATCGACTGAGATAAGCCTTATTTTGGTCGGTGGAATGATTAATATTCTGACACTAACTAGCTCCATCTAAATGGGGTAATTTTCGCACAGATTACAAAGGCTGTCGTAGTAATGATTGCAAGGTTTGTCGCATTGCGATTAAAGCATCTGTCTCGAGAATATATATATTCGACCAAAGATACTATACTTTGGCCAATTAGGAGTTAATAAGAGCTGCCACAATAATAAAATTAACATGGACAATGCTGCATAGCGCCATAAGTCTGCTTCCATTTACTACGCACATGCCTATAGCTGAACTGCAATCGGCAAATGCCCCTGCGGATAGTCTGCGCGTCACACAGTGGTTTCTGCCCGTGACAGCGTTCTTTGCAACACGGAAGGGTCATCCTAATCGATATATATTTGGAACACAGCAAAGGTCATCCTATTTCATTTACAAAATAAAATGCTTGCATGTAAGATTTCCATCTGGGCATTTTGTTATTGGTTCTAAATAACTATACTTTTTCACTTGACTCTTCAGATTTTTAAATCTATTTTTAACGAAACTATTTAGGATTCTGTCCCATCCTTCCCATTAATGGCATGTTTCAAAATGAGTTTTGATCTGCACGTCAAGCCATTAAAAAATAAATAGTATAAGTAAAATTTAAAAAAAAAATCATGCACGTATAGAAATTAAAGTGAACTGGGTAATTAAAAAATAAATAAAATTTTTAAAATTATAAAACCATTGTATCTGATAAAAGATATAGAAGCCTAAGTTAACTGATTATAGCTTGATGGTTAACAGACAGAAGTTGCTACGGGTGTAAAAAGATATAGGAATGCTCCCAAAAAGAGAAGTATGTTGAGGGGATTCTTCACTACTTTGAGATAAAGACTTGTAAATAAGTATCAAAATGAATACATAGTTAGCTAGCATAAGCTAGAGCCACACGATCTCTTATATATGCCAATATATGCCATAGGATGCACAATACCAAACATAGCACATTAAATGCAATTAGTAAGAACATCGAATTATTTGCAAGGCACAAAGTACTCTACCTTAGATTAATGGGATCATATTCATGCTTTGTATCGAACTAGAAAGAACATTGAATAATTTGCCAGACAACATTTATGGTAAGGATGTTAAACCCTAACCCGAGGGACACAAGGCTTGAACTCGTGACCTCCTCCATACCAAGGAGTGTGTGCATGTCTCACCAATTGTGCTAGCCCCAACACTCCTTCGTAAGGGGGAGGTCACGAGTTCAAACCTTGTGTCCCTGGAGTTACCGTTTAGCATCCCTACCATCCACAAAAAGTGGAGAAGTATTTGTGAGTTTCTTGTGCCTATTTACCTCAGTGAAAAAAATTGCTATTATTAAATAAGTAGTTTGGTTATTGATATTATCAAGTAGTATTAGTCTTAAATAAGATAGTTTGAAATATAATAGGATAGCCAAATTGCCATTGCAATGGTCAAGAAGTCAACTTACAATGCTAAGAGTAAGCATATCGATGTACAATACTACTTAGTGATGGAAATGGAGGAGCAATTTTTGGTGAAGATGAAAAAGCAAAGAGCAAAAGAAAATGGAACTTATGAATTAATGAAAGCATTTAGTAGAGAGAAATTTGTCCCTTCCCTTATTGAAAGTGACTCCCAAATGAGAGATTGTTGGAAATATTCCAATTATTTTTAACATTATAGAATGACCTAGTCTAAATATGCAAAGAACTGGTCTTTTTCCTGTTGTTCAAAATAATAAGAAGGGAAACTAATGTTTCTGGTTTTTGTTGTGAAATTCAGTAAGAATAAATTTGAATTGATGGAATTACAAGGACCAGATGTCAACATTACACAATCATATTGTAATATAGGTATTGGAGGGTACTGAATCCATTTATGCATTAAAAACCAATTTGATCAATTTAAAATTGCAATTTCAATAAAATGAAAAAAAAAAAAAAAAAATCATAAAACATTTAACTTTCTTTCCATAAAATTCTAAACTTTTTTAACTCAGAATTTATTAAGAATTTCCAAATTATTTCATGGCTAGCTTTGAGTAATTATTGTGATTGCTTTGTTCACTTTTCTCTGTATTTCTTTCTCATCTCAGACTTTAATGAGGAACATTCCCAATTTCTTTGTTTTTGTCAAAGATGCTTTCGATGCTTTACAGCTTCAGGGTAGTGTGGTATTATACACTCTCCATAACGATATGGTTCAAATTGCAGTGAAGCCAGACATAGCCTCTCCTATTTAAAATTAGGGTTTAATTATAGCAATCTTATACGATCCATAGATACCATTGAAGTTCTCGAGAAAGAAAACCAAAACTTACGATAAGAACCTCTGTGGTTATGCGTCCCGTTTCCTGCTTGTCCACTGCGAGGCATTTTTTTTCTTAGGAGAAACCCGTTGCGTTGTCAGTGACTTTGTCATACGCTAGTCTAGAGAATTTGGCAAATTAAGGCTCATATTAAAAGGGGAGTCTTATTGGAATCAAAGCACGATTACAAGGAAGTCGTAGTAATGATTTTAAGATTGGAAGGTTTGTGGCAATGGGTTTAAAGCATTTGTTTTTTAAGAATATATATATTATAATAATAATAATTTATTTTTAAGATCGTGGTCAAGCCAACACATCAAATTGGTGTATGAGATCTTTTTGTTCGTGGGACAAGGGACTGGTAAAGTCTATGAAAATATACATACCCTATCCTTCTGAATTTGAATTTTAACCAACAATACTATACTTTGACCAATTAGAAATTAAAAAAAACTGCGACAATAATAATATTAACATGGACGATGTTGCATAGCGGCATAAGTCTGCCTGCATTTACTACGCACTTGCATCTATACCTGAACTGCAATCGGCAAATGCCCCTACGGATTGTCTGCGCGTCACAGCGTTCTTTGGAACACGGTAAGGGTCATCCTAATCCATTTATATTTGGAACACAGCAAGGGTCATCCTATTTCATTTAGAAAATAAAATGCTTGCGAGTAAGATTTCCATCTGGGCATTTAGTTATTGGTTCTAAATAACTATACTTTTTCACTTGACTCTTCAGATTTTTAAATCCATTTTTACCGAAACAATTTAGGATTCTGTCCCATCCTTTCCATTAATGGCATGTTTCAAAATGAGTTTCGATCTGCACGTCCAGCCATTAAAAAATAAATGGCATACGTAAAATTTCAAAAACTTTGCATGCGATAAAACGTATAGAAATTATTTTTAACTTATTATAGCTTGATCTTGATTGTTAACACAAAGAGCAGTTGCTAGGAGTGGGGATTCAGTTGCTAGGGGTGGCAGGGTAGGGATTTTCTTTGTACGAAAATCTAAATTAAACTTTGAATAGGAATTAGGGAAAGCTACTAATAATCAAGGTTAGGTATTGGTTTTTTTATTAATTCAACAATCATCAAATAAATATATGTGGAGGCTCCTCAACCTCGGAGATTATGTTGGAAACTATCATTACAAGTCGGTGAGATCTTTATGTCTCCGTCAATATGTTGTCGTCAACCAAAATGTCAAATTGTTTTCTGACAGTCCGTAAGTGCAAAGTCGCACATTTAGTCAAAAGTCAGTCAGCAAGAAGGAAGCTATAATTGGAGCTTATCTCTATCTTCTCAGGTTTAATGAAGTGGTTGAAGAGTCGATCGAATTAATGACAATCTTTAATGTTGAGTTGGTCTTAGCTTTTGTAGGAAGTCTAAGTCAGTGTCTATATAAGTCTAAGTCTCTTAGTTAGTCGATGATGTTGAAGAGAAGTAGTTGATGGGTAGAAAAGCAGAGAGGTAGAGAGAACTAGGAACAACTAAAGAGTTGACAAAAGAAGTCATTAGAGCCAAAGCTCATTTTTGTCCTTGTATTTTGTACTCACGCACAACGTCGAAGTTAATTAATATCAAGTTTTGTGTATTGACAAAATTTTTGTCTTATTTCTGAATTTATGTGCTAAGTATATCACTCTGTAATTCTGCATTCATAAATCATTTCATTAAGTGTGTGTATTCACAACGCACAACAAACTGAGCAATCTGTGTACTATGCAGTGGTCCTTATAACTATGTAGTGTAGCCTATTTGGTGCACAGTATTTGAAACAATGTTGCGCAGAGTAGACTGCGCGCACTGTTGATCCATCGGATCTCAACCTTAAAATTAATATCAGAGTAGGTTCTATCAGAACAAGTTCAAGAGCAGAAACTCTATTGAAAGTAAAATATGGTTTCTACCTCAAATATGCAACCTCCCACCTTTACAGGAAAGAAGCATGAGATGTGGTCCTTGACCATGAAGCATTTGTTCTGAGGTCAAGATATATGGGAAATAGTAGAGAATGGCTATGTCGAACCAGTACATCAGGCAACATATAATGCCCTCACACAAACTGAGAAAGATGTCTTGAAAGATCAAAGAAAGAAAGATGGAACGACGTTGTTTTACATACATCAAGACATGCATGAGAATATACTTCTAAGAGTTTCATCAACAAAGAAATTCAAGGAAGCATGGGACATATTGCAAACCTCTTATCAGGGTATGGAAAAAGTAAAGACTACAAAACTGTAGATTCTTAGAAGAGACTTTGAAACTCTGTCAATGAAAGAGACAGATTTAGTAGATTATTTTTATACCCATGTCATTGGACTGATAAATCAGATTAATTCTCATGGTGAAACCATAGAAGACAAAATGTTTGTTGAGAAGGTACTTAGGAGTCTTCCTCCTAAGTTTCATGCCCTTGTTGTAACTCTAGAAAAAGGCAAAGACCTGAGTCAGTTTAGTCTAAATGAAATGCAAGATTCCCTCATCAATCATGAACACAGATTCAATAGGTCAAATATGTCACTAGAGAATTCATTTTTGTGCAATCGTCTATAAGCCGTGGAAGAGGAAGGGGGAGAGCTAACTCTAGAGGCAGAGGAAGAAGTTTTGTCAAAGATGGATGCAATAACAATCCTGGAAATACTGGTAGAAGAGGTTAAAACCCATGTACCATCCAGTCAAGTTGTCAAAGAACTGAAAAATCAAAGATTCAATGCCATTAAAAAGTATGGAAATTATGCATATGAGTGAAAAAAGAGATAGTGCAATCAAAACAAACAAAGTCAAGATTAGTCACACAACACAAATAACCAACCTTGACCTATGTTTATGGCGTGCGTTGTAGCTATGCCTAGCACTGTATAAATTCCTAATATAGTGCCACCAGTTGAATGCAAAATTGTGCAAGCAAGTCCATGTGACATATGGTACTTAGATTCAGGCTACAGTAACCACATGACAAGAAACATAGAACTGTTTTATAGTTTGGATGAGTCAGTACAAACCAAGGTTAGACTTGGAATAGATATCCAAGTTACTATCTTAGGGAACGACAGTATAAACATTTTAACCAGAGAAGAAGAAAATAAAGTTATGTCTGATATATATTATGTTTCTGGTCTAAAGCATAATATGATGAGTACAAAGAAACTGTTACAAAAACGATGTACATAATCCACATGGATGATAATCACTATGTGATCATGGATAAATTCTCAATCAATCTACTTATTGCAAAAATCCAGATGACAAGTAATAGGATGTTCCCATTGACGTTGAATCGAGCCAAGAAGAAGAATACATCGCAAATTGTTGGTAAAGAAAAAAGTGTGTAGTCAGACATTTCATTTACAACAGAAAGTGCATGCAGTTCTAATGAAGAAAATAGTACGCGCAATATCAAGAAAGGAGAAAATGGCGCAGAGATGAAGGCAACATTCCAATGTGAAATACAGTATGATTTCTGGCTATGAAATTTCAGATTTGGGCATTTGAACTTTCGAGGTCTAAAGCTGCTACGCACAAAGAATATGGTAAAAGACTTCCATTGATTGAAAAACCAGAAAGGATATGTGAAGGCTGCATATTTGGCAAACAACACAGAGAATCATTTCCAGGTTGCAAGTCTTACACAACAAAAGCTCCACTCGAAATAATACACTCAGACATTTGTGGACTGATGCCAACTCCATCTACAGGAGGAAATACTTATTTTCTAACATTCATTGACGATTTCTCAAGAAAGACATGGATTTATTTTCTAAAGCATAAATCTGATGCGTTGGGTTGTTTTCAGCAGTTTAAATCACTTGTGGAGAAACATAGTGGTTTTTACATCAAGTGTCTAAGAACGAACATAGGATGAGAATACATTTCAAGATAATTTCATAATTTTTGTAAATTTCATCACATCTACAGACAATTTACCGTGCAATACACACCACAAAGAAATGGTGTCATATAAAGAAAGAATAGAACCATCATGGAAGCGGCATGCAATATGTTGACAGAAAAATATTTATCTAATGAGTATTGGGATGAGGCAGTGGAAACTGCAGTATACATATTGAATAGATGTCTGACAAAGAGTGTGAAGAATAGAGTTCCTCAGGAAGCCTGGAGAGGTTCAAAGCATAATGTGGTGCACTTAAAAGTTTTTGGTTGTATCACATACACACATGTTCCAAATGAACTAAGAAGGAAGATGGACAACAAAGGATAAAAATGTATATTTGTTGGGTATTCTGAAGAAACAAAATGATACAAGATGTATGACCTTGTCACAAGAAAAGTCATAATCAGTCACGATGTTCATATTGTGGAGAATTAAGCATGGGATGGAACCATAGAAAATACAATAAAAATTATTGACACAATGGAGCATGATGACACAAAACATTAGGTATTTCAAACACCATGCACAGGTCAATGCACATTACTGTGTATGCCTGGCATTGGGATGAAAATCACCATGCAGAGTACTCCAGTAAGAAAAACAAGAGCGCACTCTACAACTAGAGCGTAACAAACACCAGCAAGTAGTCCAAGCAATTCTACATCTCCGGATCCAACTTTAGCAATTTTTTTACTAAGAAATACAAGAAGTCTGCACGACATCTATAATGAGACGCACCAAATTCATTTTCAATTTTTTTCTCTATTTTCACAAATAGATGATCCATTAACCTTTGAAGAAGAAGTCAAAGATGATGTATGGGCACAAGCCATGGATGGATAAATCAAATGCACAGAGAACAATCAAACATGGAATTTGGTTGATGTACCTGAAGAGAAGGATGTTATAAGAGTCAAGTGGATTTATAAAACCAAGAAAGATGCAGAAGGAAATGTATAGAAGTACAAGGCAAGGTTAGTTTCAAGAGGCTTTACACAACAACCTGGAATTGATTACAATGAAACATTTGCACTAGTGGCGTGCATGGACATAGTCAGAACCGTGTTAGCTTCTGTCGCGTAGTACAAGTGGCCAATTTATAAGATGGATGTAAAGTCATATTTCTTAAATGGAAACTTAGAGGAAGAAGTATATGTGGAAGAGCCGCAAGGTTATGAGGTTCCAGGACAAGAAGACAAAGTATATAGATTGAAGAAATCATTGCATGGATTAAAGCAAGCAACAAGAGCTTTGTACAGTCGCATAGATTCCTATCTCACATGGAATGGATTTCAGAGAAGTGAAAATGAGCCAACACTATACATCAAATCAAATCAACAGGGTAATGTGTTAATTGTTTGTTTATATGTGGATGATTTAATATTTACAGGTGATTTTGGCATAAAAGAATTGAAGATAGATATGAAGGATGAATTTGAAAAGACTGATTTGGGGATTATGAGATATTTTCTGGGAATATAAGTGCACCAATCCAAAACTAACATATTTATCTCACAGTCCAAGTATGCGCATGAAATATTGAAAAGTTTCAATATGATGAGTTCAAAGTAGCACCAACATCTGTCATAATAGGATTGAAGCTAAGTAAGGAAGATAAAGGGTCCAAAGTGGTTCCCACACTGTTTAAAATATTGGTAGGCAGTCTTATGTATCTAACAACTACAAGACTTGACATTATGTATGGAGTGAACCTAATTTCAAGGTTCATGGAAACTCCAAAAGAATCACATTGGAAGCCAGGAAAGAGAATCCTGAGATATGTGAATGGAACAAAATATTTTGGCATTAAGTACTCCATTTCAAAAGATTTTAGACTCACTGGATACACTGATAGTGATTGTGGAGGCAACATTGATGACATGAAAAGTACCTCAGGGTACACATTTAATTTTGGAACAGGTATGGTATCATGGGAATTAAGGAAGCAATCCATACTAATACTTTCTTTAGTAGAAGTAGAGTACGTCGCAGTTACAAGCGCAACTTGTCAAACAATATGGATGAGAAGGATGTTAAAAGATTTGTTGCAGGAACAACATGAACCAACAATAGTATTATGTCACAACAATTCAACCATCACGTTATAAAAGAATCATGTGTTTCAGAAGAAAACTAAGCACATTGATACAAAATATCATTTCATTAGAGAATTGGTGAATAACCAAGATATCTGTTTAGAATTTTGTAGGTCAAAAGATCAAATTGCAGACATTTTTACAAAATCTTTAACAAGAGATGCATTTCATCATCTGCGTAGTAATCTAGGAGTCCGCATAGTAACAGATGAGTGACAATAAAATGGAAACTCAAATTTTTGATGTAATTCTCTTTTGTAATCCCAAATACTTATAATTAAGGGGGAGTATTGGAAACTGTAATTACAAGTCAGTGAGATCTTTACATATCCACCAATTTGTCTATCAGTCAACATGTCAGTCAACCAAAATTTCAGTGAAACATTCTATAAGTGAAAGGTCACAAATTTACTCAAAAGTCTTTCAAAAAGAAGGAAGCTATAAATGGAGCCGATCTCTATCTTCTCAGGTTTAATTAAGTGGTTGAAGAGTCAGTCGAACTAATGACTATACTTTGGCCAATTAGGAGTTTAAGAGAGCTATGACAATAATAATATTAACATGGACGATGATGCATAGCAACATAAGTCTGCCTGCATTTACTATGCACTTGTATCTATACATGAACTGCAATCGGCAAATGCCCCTACGGATGGTCTGCGCATCACAGCGTTCTTTGGAACATGGTAAGGGTCATCCTAATCCATTTATATTTGGAACACAACAAGGGTCATCCTATTTCATTTAGAAAATAAAATGCTTGCGAGTAAGATTTCCATCTGGGCATTTATTTATTGGTTCTAAATAACTATACTTTTTCACTTGACTCTTCAGATTTTTAAATCCATTTTTACTGAAACAATTTAGGATTCTGTCCCATCCTTCCCATTAATGGAATGTTTCAAAATGAGTTTTGATCTGCACGTCCAACAATTAAAAAATAAATGGCATACGTAAAATTTCAAAAACTTTGCATGCGATAAAACGTATAGAAATTAAAGTGAATTGGGTAATTAAAAATTAAATAAAATATGTAAAATTATAAAAACATTGTATCTGATAAAAAAATATTGAAATCTGAGTTAAATGATTATATCTTGATTGTTAACACAAAGAGCAGTTGCTAGGAGTGGGGATTCAGTTGTTAGGGGTGGCACGGTGGGGATTTTCTTTGTATGAAAATCTAAATTAAGCATTGAATAGGAATTAGGGAAAGCTACTAATAATCAAGGTTAGGTATTGGTTTTTTTATTAATTCAACAATCATCAAATAAATATATGCGGAGGCTCCTCAACCTCGGAGACTATGTTGGAAACTATCATTACAAGTCGGTGAGATCTTTATGTCTCCGTCAATATGTCTGTCGTCAACCAAAATGTCAAATTGTCTTCTGACAGTCCGTAAGTGCAAAGTCGCACATTTAGTCAAAAGTAAGTTAGCAAGAAGGAAGCTATAAATGGAGCTTATCTCTATCTTCTCAAGTTTAATGAAGTGGTTGAAGAGTCAGTCGAATTAATGACAATCTTTAATGTTGAGTTGGTTTTAGCTTTTGTAGGAAGTCTAAGTCAGCGTCTATATAAGTCCGAGTCTCTTAGTTAGTCGATTATGTTGAAGAGAAGTAGTTGATGGGTAGAGAAGCAGAGAGGTAGAGAGAACCGACAACAACTAAAGAGTTGACAGACGAAGTCATTAGAGCCGAAGATAATTTTTGTCCTTGTATTTTGTACTCACGTACAACGTCGAAGTTAATTAATATCAAGTTTTGTGTATTGACAAAATTTTTGTCTTATTTCTGAATTTATGTGCTAAGTATATCACTCTGTTATTCTGCATTCATAAATCATTTCATTAAGTGTCTGTATTCACAACGCACAACAAACTGAGCAATCTGTGTACTACATAGTTTTCCTTATAACTATGTAGTGTAGCCTATTTGGTGCACAGTATTTGAAACAATGTTGCGCAGAGTAGACTATGTGCATTGTTGATCCATCGGATCTCAACCTTCAAATTAGTACCAGAGTAGGTTCTATCAGAACAAGTTCAAGAAAAGAAACTCTATTGAAAGTAAAATATGGTTTCTACCTCAAATATGCAACCTCCCACCTTTACAGGAAAGAATTATGAGATGTGGTCCTTGACCATGAAGGATTTGTTCTGAGGTCAATATGTATGGGAAATAGTAGAGAATGGCTATGTAGAACCAGTACATCAGGCAACATATAATGCCCTCACACAAACTAAGAAAGATGTCTTGAAAGATCAAAGAAAGAAAGATGTAAAGGCATTGTTTCACATACATCAAGACATGCATGAGAGTATACTTGTAAGAGTTTCATCAACAAAGAAATCCAAGGAAGCATGGAACATATTACAAACCTCTTATCAGGGTATGGAAAAAGTAAAGACTACAAAACTGTAGATTCTTAGAAGAGACTTTGAAACTTTGTCAATGAAAGAGACATATTTAGTAGATTCTTTTTATACCCATGTCATTGGACTGATAAATTAGATTAATTCTCACAGTGAAACCATAGAAGACAGACAAGTTGTTGAGAAGGTACTTAGGAGTCTTCCTCCTAAGTTTCATACCCTTGTTGTAACTCTAGAAAAAGGCAAAGACCTGAGTCAGTTGAGTCTAAATGAAATGCAAGCTTCCATCATCAATCATGAACACATATTGAATAGGTCAAATATGTTACTAGAGAATGCATTTTCCGCGCAATCGTCTATAATCCGTGGATGAGGAAGGGGGAGAGCTAACTCTAGAGGCAGAGGAAGAAGTTCTATCAGAGATGGATGCAGTAACAATCCTGGAAATATTAGTGGAAGAGGTCAAAACCCATGTACCATCCAGTCAAGTTGTCAAAGAACTGAAAAATCAAAGATTCAATGCCATTACTATAAAAAGTATGGTCATTATGCATATGAGTGCAAAAAGAGACAGTGCAATCAAAACAAGCAAAGTCAAGATCAGTCACATAGCGCAAATAACCAAACTTGTCCTATGTTCATGGCATGCGTTGTAGTTATTCCTAGCGCTGTATAAATTCCTAATATAGTGTAACCAGTTGAATGCAAAATTGTGCAAGCAAGTCCATGTGGCATATGGTACTTATATTTAGGTTGCAGTAACCACATGACGGGAAAAATATAACTGTTTTCGAGTTTGGATGAGTCAGTACAAACCAAGGTTACACTTGGAATAGATATCCAAGTCACTGTCTTAGGAAAAGGTAGTATAAACATTTTAACCAGACAAGGAGAAAAGAAAGTTATGTCTGATGTATATTATGTTTCTGGTCTGAAGCATAATCTGATGACTATAAAGAAACTGTTACAAAAGGGATACATAATCCACATAGAAGATAATCACTATGTGATCATGGATAAATTCTTAAGCAATCTACTTATTGCAAAAATCTAGATGACAAGTAATAGGATGTTCCCATTGACGTTGAATCCAGCCAAGAAGAAGAATACATCGCAAATTGTTGGTAAAGGAAAAAGTGCGTAGTCAGACATTGCATTTACAGCAAAAAGTGCACGCAGTTCTAATGAAGAAAATAGTGCACGTAATATCAAGAAAGGACAAAATGGCACAGAGATGAAGGAAACATTCCAATATGAAACACATGATTATTTATGGCTATGACATTTCATATTTGGACATTTGAACTTTCGAGGTCTAAAGCTGCTACACACATAGAATATGGTAAAAGACTTGCCATTGATTGAAAAACCAGAAAGGATATGTGAAGGCTGCATATTTGGAAAGCAACACAGAGAATCATTTCCAGGTTGCAAGTCTTACACAACAAAAGCTCCACTGGAAACAATACACTCAGACATTTGTGGATTGATGCCAACTCCATCTATAGGAGGCAATACTTATTTTCTAACATTCATGGACGATTTCTCAAGAAAGACATGGATTTATTTTCTAAAGCATAAATCTGATGCATTGGGTTGTTTTCAGCAGTTTAAATCACTTGTGGAGAAACATAGTGGTTTTTACATCAAGTGTCTAAGAACGAACATAGGATGAGAATACGTTTCAAGAGAATTTCATAAATTTTGTAAATTTCATCGCATCTACAGACAATTTACCGTGCAATACAAACCACAACGAAATGGTGTCGTAGAAAGAAAGAACATAACCATCATGGAAATGGCATGCAATATGTTGACAGAAAAACATTTATCAAATGAGTATTGGGATGAGGTAGTGGAAACTGCAGTATACATATTGAATAGATGTCTGACAAAGAGTGTGAAGAATAGAGTTCCTCAGGAAGCCTGGAGAGGTTCAAAGCATAATGTGGCGCACTTAAAAGTTTTTGGTTGTATCACATACACACATGTTCCAAATGAACTAAGAAGGAAGATGGACAACAAAAGATAAAAATGTATATTTGTTGGGTATTCTGAAGAAACAAAATGATACAAGCTGTATGACCTTGTCACAAGAAAAGTCATAATCAACCACGATGTTCAGATTGTGGAGAATGACGCATGGTATGGAACCATAGAAAATACAATAAAAATTATTTACGCAATGGAGCATGATGACACAAAAGATTAGGTATTTCAAACACCATGCACAGGTCAATGCACAGTATTGTCTACGCCTAGCATTGGGATGAAAATCACCATGCAGAGTACTCCAGTAAGAAAAACAAGAGCGCACTCTACAACTAGAGCGCAACAAACACCAGCAAGTAGTCCAAGCAATTCTACATCTCCAGATCCAACTTTAGCAATTTTGTTACCAAGAAATACAAGAAGTCTGCACGACATCTATAATGAGATGCAACAAATTCATTTTCAGTTTTTTCTCTCTTTTCAAAAATAGATGATCCATTAACCTTTGAAGAAGCAGTCAAAGATGATGTATGGGCACAAGCCATGAATGGATAAATCAAATGCATAGAGAACAATCAAACATGGAATTTGGTTGATGTACCTGAAGACAAGGATGTTATAAGAGTCAAGTGGATTTATAAAACCAAGCAAGATGTAGAAGGAAATGTATAGAAGTACAAGGCAAATTTAGTTGCAAGAGGTTTTACACAACAACTTGGAATTGATTACAATGAAACATTTGCACTAGTGGCGTGTGTGGACATAGTCAGAACCGTGTTAGCTTCTGTCGTGCAGTACAAGTGGCTAGTTTATCAAATGGATGTAAAGTCATATTTCTTAAATGAAAACTTAGAGGAAGAAGTATATGCAGAACAACCACAAGGTTATGAGGTTCTAGGACAAGAAGACAAAGTATATAGATTGAAGAAATCATTGTATGGATTAAAACAAGCAACAAGAGCTTGGTACAGTCACATAGATTCCTATCTCACACGGAATGGATTTCAGAGAATTGAAAATGAGCCAACACTGTACATCAAATCAAATCAACAAGGTAATGTGTTAATTGTTTGTTTATATGTGGATGATTTGATATTTACAGGTGATCTTTGCATAAAAGAATTGAAGACAGATATGAATGATGAATTTGAAAAGACTAATTTGGGGATTATGAGATATTTTCTGGGAATAGAAGTGCACCAATCCAAAACTAACATATTTATCTCACAGTCCAAGTATGCACATGAAATATTGAAAAGTTTCAATATGATGAATTCGAAGTAGCACCAACATCTGTCATAACAGGATTGAAGCTAAGTAAGGAAGATAAAGGGTCCAAAGTGGTTCCCACACTATTTAAAATACTGGTAAGCAGTCTTATGTATCTAACGACTACAAGACTTGACATTATGTATGGAGTGAACCTAATTTCAAGGTTCATGGAAACTCCAAAAGAATGACATTGGAAGCCAGGAAAGAGAATCCTGAGATATGTGAATGGAACAAAATATTTTGGCATTAAGTACTCCACTTCAAAAGATTTCAGACTCACTGGATACACTGATAGTGATTGTGGAGGCAACATTGATGACAGGAAAAGTACCTCAGGGTACACATTTAATTTTGGAACAGGTATGGTATCATGGGAATTAAGGAAGCAACCCATACTGATACTTTCTTCAGCAGAAGTAGAGTACGTCGCAGCTACAAGCGCAACTTGTCAAACAATATGGATGAGAAGGATGTTAAAAGATTTGTTGCAGGAACAACATGAACCAACAATAGTATCCTGTCACAACAATTCAACCATCATGTTATAAAAGAATCATGTGTTTCACAAGAAAACTAAGCACTTTGATAGAAGGTATCATTTCATTAGAGAATTGGTTAATAACCAAGATATCTGTTTAGAATTTTGCAGGTCAAAAGAACAAATTGCAGACATTTTTACAAAGGCTTTAACAAGAGATAGATTTCATCATTTGCATAGTAATCTAGAAGTCCGTGTAGTAATAGATGAGTGACAATAAAATGGAAATTCAAATTTTTGATGTAATTCTCTTTTGTAATCCCAAATACTTATAATTAAGGGGGAGTATTGGAAACTGTAATTACAAGTCAGTGAGATCTTTACGTCTCCACCAATTTGTCTATCAGTCAACTTGTCAATCAGCCGAAATTTCAGTCAAACATTCTATAAGTGAAAAGTCACAAATTTACTCAAAAGTCTTTCAAAAAGAAGGAAGCTATAAATGGAGCCAATCTCTATCTTCTCAGGTTTAATTAAGTGGTTGAAGAGTCAGTCGAACTAATGACAATCTTTAATGTTGAGTCGGTCTTAGATTTTGTAGGAAGTCTAAGTCAGTGTCTATATAAGTTTGAGTCTTTGAGTTAGTTGATGATGTTGAAGAGAAGAAGTTGATGCGTAGAGAAGAAGAAGAGAGGTAGAGGTAACCAACAACAACTGAAGAATTGACAGAAGAAGTCATTAGAGACGAAGCTCATTTCTGTCATTGTATTTTGTATTCGTGAACAACGCTTAAGTTAATTAATATCAAGTTTTGCGTATTGACAACATTTCTGTCTTATTTCTGAATTTATGTGCTAAGCATAGCATTGTGTTATTATGCATTCATAAATCATTTTATTAAGTGTGTGTATTCACAACACACAACAAAATGAGCAGTTTGTGTACTATGCAATGGTCTTCAGAAGTCTGTAGTGTCGCCTGTTTGGTGCACAGTATTTGAAACTGTGCTGCATAGAGTAGACTGCGTGCACTATTGATCCATTAGATCTCAAAATTTAGACTAATCATCAAACAAACATATGTAGAGGCTCCTCAACCTTGGAGGACTGCAAAAAAAAATACATAAATCATTATGAGTTTTCAATGAATTGTCTTCAACCTCAGAGGAATGCAAAAAAATACATAAAAAAACTAAGAGTATTCAATAAATTGAATTTTTTCAAGAGTTGAGATGCAAAGTAGTCCACGTAGCCATAGTTAATGTTCAATAACCAAAATTGAACACAAGGTGAGATATGTGGTAGAACCCATTCAAATTGAAGAGACATGCATTAGCATTTCCCAACCCTTCAAGTACCTTGCCTTCACACATACTAATAGTGATGGTGCAACAGGTTCATAAATAATATGCAATAATTTTGGGAAAGAAATGCAATGATTTTGGAAAATAAAGATGGGATTATGTTGGGATTTTTTCTGGTCTGTTTCATTTTGGATTGTGTTTGGATTAGGGGACATCATGGACTTTGTGGACTAGACCCTTTCTTTATTATGTGTCTAAGTGGTGGAATGTGCTAGGTTTGTGTTTGAGTGATTGAATGTTCTAGGTTTGGGATCTGTTTTGTTTGTTAGGACATTGGGAGTTCTTCTATGCTACGAGTTCAAAAGACTTATTGTCAAATCTGGGTTGATAGCAGCCCGGGTTTGAACCGATGCTCCTTGAAGCTCATTCTTAAGAAATTGTTGGAAGAATTAGAGTATGTATCAACGCAACAATCTGAGTTGGTGCTTTTCACATGAGTATTCAGATTTGTGTGGAGCTCTCTCGAAGTATGATTGAATTTTAGAATATGATTATATAATTATCTCCCATCTGAATAATAGAATTTCTAGATAAGATAAAGCTTATAACTCCAAACATGCAAATTTATTAGAGACAATAACACAACATAAAGACAAATTGAGAAGGTTGAAGTTGGATGTGGCATGCTTTAGCAATTGAAGTTCTTAGTTTTTGGTTTCTCACCCATCAATGTCCTCACTAGAAGTTCTTAGTTTTTGGTTATTGCAAAAGCTGAAGAAAATAGTACATGTAAACCAAAAGATTTAGTAACCAAAATATATAAAGTAGGAATCCCACAGTAAAAAAATATTTTTTGTCTTTCGAGATTTAGCCATGTTTTGTAAGATACTTATGACACTAAGCCAATTTTTTGGGATCTATACTAACAAGTTTTTATAGTATGTGTTAGGTTCCTTTTGTCACTTTGGTTAGAAAAAAGAGGTCCCTTAATTGCCTTGTGGGACCAACAAGACAACACAAAAATGACTGGGAGGGCTCTTGAGTCCCCCCAAAAATAGAGCTTGACTCTCTTATCTTACAATGGTGAAGAACTTCTTGGTCAAGTTTCTCAAGAGTTGAGGAGCTTACCAAATGCTATGATTACTCAATGGGATCTCAAGAGAATCAATGGTTTCTCTAAGGACAAATGGGAAGCATAATAATGCAATAAATTAATTCTCTTTTATCATTCAATGACCATCTATTTAAAAGACCATAGAAAGGTATTTCATAACTCATTTCAAATGTGAATGGGAGACCTTTAGAGGTCCATCTCATCCTTTCAGTCATCCCAAGGAGAGAAGTTGGGTCGATCTTGGGGTCTTTTCTTAACTTACTTCAGTTTGGAAGTGGTCGAGGCCTCATCAAATTTGTAAATGCATCGTTTCTAAATCCACATGAGTTTCTTCAGGGATAGTCACATACGGCATGCACCGTGCACCTTTGGAGTTTTTTTGGCCGACGAGAATGTGCATGCGCTAGTTTTTCTGAAAGTGCACATAAATTCATGGGTCTTTTATATCGTTTTGATCATATTTCTAAACTAGGTTCTGTAAATGTTGGTGGTATGTTTTGTTTGTGATAATATTTTCTTCGATCATTTTTTGTAATTCTTTTGAGCAATTTTTTGGTGATAAAAAATTTCCCCTGATGTATGACATTAGGAGCATACGTATAGCTGAAATACGTCACTGTTTATTTTGTGTATAAAAGAGTTGTAGCTAGTATTTGAGATGGAATGTAGGAGGAATTCCTTGGAGGAAAAGGGGATCTTGAGGGGAACCAAGTATTCTCCCAAAAATGAAATATACTTCTAGGTACAAACAAGGAGGCCATGCCCCATGCTTGTGTCATGAAACCATAAATGTAATGGCAGACATTGAATATTTTCGATGAAGTAGATGTCTACAACACCCTTAGGGGCGTCAAAACATGACAGATGATAATTTTGATTACTGAATGGGCTCTGAATCAAGGTATGAACAACTCAGAGGCATTAATGGCCTAGCGAATTTAAAAGTTTTCGACGATTACTGAAAACTGCAACAGTCGAATAATAAGACGCACCTTAACATGAAACTTTGTTGGAGTTGAATGTCATGGGGGTCGACGACATTATAAAACAATGAATATTATTTATTTGTCAACCCAGACTACTCATTAATAAGGGAATGAGAGCCAAGATATTATCTCCTTCCTTGAAACTTCTGTTGACATCAAAAAGGAAACGAGAGCCACTGCAAGAAGCAAAGGGCTTCTTGGCATCGATTCGATCAAACAAGTATAAGCACTGAATGAAGGAGAGTATCGATGGAATGGTGACATGAATGACATTCAAGATGTATGGGACTAGTGCACTGCCCCTCGCTGGGGGGAAATGGAATGATGGAAGCAACCGTAAAACATGATAGACCACTAGAGTGAGGAAAAAGAGACCCCTTTCATTTCCTTTATAGGCCAGGAAAGAAACACAAAAAAATGGTTAGTAGGTTAGTGAACCCACAAGTATGAAAGCAAAGAAATAGTACAAAAAGTAATGAAAAACAAAAAGGACTAAAATGAAAAAATATAAGCAAAGGATGCATGAAATTTGACACAAAGAATGGCTACCCAATAGAGAATGATATTTGAAATTGAGAACCCCAAGAGGAGAAATGTGAGTTTATGAATCCCTGAAATTTGACACAAAGAATGGCGACCCAATAGAGAATGATATTTGAAATTGAGAACACCAAGAGGAGAAATGTGAGTTTATGAATCCCCTATAGCTATAGACAAGTGTTTTAGCGACTATTTCAGTAGGTGTTTCAACAATTGTTTCAACAAACAATAAAGAGTTATTACAACAAAACTTAAGTGAACCACTCCGACATCATACACAAAGGTAAAAGACTATTACAACAAAAGAGAGTGATAGCATAAACAAAGGAATTATAACAATAGAATAAAAATTCATATTACAACAACAAAACAACTTCACTAAATCATTCAATAAGTCAACTAAATATTTCTGTACTAAATCTAAATAGCACGCTAAAACAAAACAAATTACTCTGTAATAAATGTTAACATTAACATGAATTTACAAACTTAGAATCAAAGAACAGCACGATTATGAAAGTATGACTATAATTTCGGAATCATAATGATTGACGTCGCACAGATTACAAGGGCTGTCGTAGTAATGATTGCAAGGTTTGTCGCATTGCGATTAAAGCATCTGTCTCGAGAATATATATATTCGACCAAAGATACTCTACTTTGGCCAATTAGGAGTTAATAAGAGCTGCCACAATAATAAAATTAACATGGACGATGCTGCATAGCACCATAAGTCTTCCGAAACTGCAATCGGCAAATGCCCCTGCGGATAGTCTGCGCGTCACATAGTGGTTTCTGCCCGTGACAGCGTTCTTTGCAACACGGAAGGGTCATCCTAATCGATATATATTTGGAACACAGCAAGGGTCATCCTATTTCATTTACAAAATAAAATAGCAAGGGTCATCCTATTTCATTTACAAAATAAAATGCTTGCATGTAAGATTTCCATCTGGGCATTTAGTTATTGGTTCTAAATAACTATACTTTTCCATTGACTCTTCAGTTTTTTTTAAATTTATTTTTACTTGACTCTTCAGTTTTTTTTAAATTTATTTTTACCCAAACAATTTAGGATTCTGTCCCATCCTTCCCATTAATGGCATGTTTCAAAATGAGTTTCGATCTGCACGTCCAGCCATTAAAAAATAAATAGCATGCGTAAAATTTCAAAAAAATTGCATGAAATGTATAGAAATTAAAGTGAATTTGATAATTAAAAAATAAATAAAATATGTAAAATTATAAAAACATTGCATTTGATAAAAGATATAGAAATCTAAGTTAACTGAGTATAGCTTGATGGTTAACACAGTCAAGTTGCTACGGGTGGAAAAAGACATAGGAATGCTCCCAAAAAGAGAAGTATGTTGAGTATATTCTTGACTACTTTGGGATAAAGACTTGTAAATAAGTATTAAAATGAATACATAGTTAGGAAGCATAAGCTAGAGCCACATGATCTCTTATATATGTCATACTATGCACAATACCAAACATAGCACATTAAATGGAACTAGTAAGAAAATTGAATTATTTGCAAGGCACAAAGGACTAGACCTTAGGTTATTGGGATCACATTCATGTTTTTTTTTTATGAACATTGAAGCACATTAAATGGAACTAGTAAGAACATGAAATTGTTTGCAAGGCACAAAGGACTATAACTTAGGTTATTGGTATCGCATTCATGTTTTTTTTTTTAATGAACATTGAATTATTTGTAAGACAGAAGGACTATAACTTATGTTATTGGATCAAGTTAGTGCATTTTTCTTATATACACGGGTTTGTTGATGTAAATTGCTTTTGTAGATGTGGACAAGAGAAAGTCTAGAAGTGTATATTTGTTTACAATGCTGGGAGGATCAATGAGGTAGATAATCAATTGTTTCCTAATCAAATTCAAAGGCAAAATAAATTGTTAAATAAGTAGTTTGGTTATTGATATTATCAAGTATTATTAGTCTTAAATAAGGTAGTTTGGAATAGAATATGATAGTCAAAGTGTCATTGCAATGGTCAAGAAGTAACTTACAATGCTAAGAGTAAGCATATTGATGTGCAATACTACTTAGTGATGGAAATGGAGGAGCAATTTTTGGTGAAGACGAGAAAGCAAAGAAAAAAGGAAAATGCAACTTATGATTTAATGAAAGCATTTAGTAGAGAGAAATTTGTCATGATTGGACTTCCAGTAGTATTAGTCTTAAATAGGGTAGTTTGGAATATAATAGGATAGTCAAAGTGCCATTGCAATGGTCAAGAAGTCAACTTACAATGCTAAGAGTAAGCATATTGATGTGCAATACTACTTAGTGATGGAAATGGAGGAGCAATTTTTGGCTAAGATGAGAAAGCAAAGAGAAAAAGAAAATGCAACTTATGAGTTAATGAAAGCATTTAGTATAGAGAAATTTGTCATGATTAGCCTTCTCTTATTAAAAGTGATTGGAAAATGAGAGATTGTTGAAAATATCCCAATTCCTTTTAACATTATAGAATGCCCTAGTCGAAATATGCAAAGAATTGGCCTTTTTCTTCTTGTTCAAAATAACAAGAAGGGAAACTACTGTTTTTGGTTTTTGGTGTGAAATCGAGTGAGAATAAATTTGGATTGATGGAATTGCAAGGACCAAGTGTCAACATTACACAATCATATTGTAATATAACTATTGAAGGGTATTGAGCCGATTTATGCATTAAAAAACAAATTCATTAGTTTAAAATTGCAATTTTAATAAAACAAAAAAACAAATTCATAAAACATTTAACTTTATTTCCTTACCATTTTAACTTTGAAGTAGAATTTATTAGGAATTTCCAAGTTGTTTAATGTCTAGTTTTGAGGAGGTCAAGAAAATATATATTCAACCAACGATATTGTACTGTGGCCAATTAGGAGTTAAAGAGAGTTGTGAAAATAATAATATTAACATGGATGACATATCGACATAAGTCTGTCTGCATTTACTATGCACATGCATTTATACCTGAACTACAATCGGCAAATGCCCCTGTGAATGTCAACCAATATACATCCTGCTATGCAACTTTGAATGTTGCGGTAGGTGGTATAAGCATGGTCGAATTACCTTGGTATATATGTAGGAATATATCCAACGGTGTATATACCGCCTACCAAAGCATTCAATACTGGGCATCACGATGTATATTGGTCGCCCCTACAGATAGTCTATGTGTCCCACCATTCTTTGGAGCATGACAAGGGTCATACTAATCCATTTACAAGGGTCATCCTAATTCATTTAGGAAATGAAATTCATTCACATAAGGTTTCCATCTCGACATCTAGTTATTGGTTCTAAATAACTATACTCTTTCACTTGACTCTTTTGATTTTTAAATCAATTTTTACCTCAAACAATTTAGGATTATGTCTCATCCTTCCCTCATGGCATGTTTCAAAATGAGTTTTTATCTACACATCCAACCATTAAAAAATAAATACAATATGTAAAATTTTTGAAAAATTTGCATGTGATAAAACATATGGAAATGAAAGGGAACTAGGTGATTAATAAATAAATAAAATATGTAAAATTATAAAAACATTGTATCTGATAAAAAGATATAGATCTAGCTTGATGACTAACGCAAAGAAAAGTTGCTAGGAGTGGCAGGGTGCAGATTGTCTTAAAGGAAAATCTAAACTAAGCTTAATCTTTGAATAGGAATTAGGGGAAGCTACCAACAATTAAGGTGAGGTATTAGTTCTTTATCAAGGAACAATTATCATCAAACATATAGGAGGCTGCTCAATCATGACTATTTCATTTTGGATTGTGTTGTCTTTAGGGGAGATCATGTGTTAGAATATGATGGATGTGCCTGTTTAAACATAGACAATATCAATACTAGATATTATTTTTGGGATTAACTGCGTAGTGTAAGTCATTAATATATGACGCATATTCATGAGTATTAGTCGCAACTGACCAATAATTCTCATGATTTGAATAGTCCACTTAGCACTCATTGCATCGGGTGATGCTCACAGGGGTGAAGAAATGGGATTGAAAAAAATGAAATGAATCACATAGCATCAATCATCACTTCTGGGGCTTGCACCCGGTAACCAGGACTTCCTAGGTGGTCACCCATCCCAGAACGCCTCTGGCTCAAGCGTGCTTAACTATGGAGTTTTTCCCACAATCAAGCCCACTTAGCTTGCTACCCCATTTGCAAAACCTTAGCAAGTATTGTGCCTTATGAACTACCCAGTTAGAACTCCCTTAACTCTTATTATTTAAGCATATAGGGGCTTCCGCAGTGT
>SNQJ01S0023316.1:6161-18119 GCA_010110895.2 Picea sitchensis | reverse complement strand
TCATGAGAATTATTGGTCAGTTGCGACTAATACTCATGAATATGGGTCATATATTAATGACTTACACTATGCAGTTAATCCAAAAATAATATCTAATATCTTGCACTGCGGAAGCCCCTATATGCTTTAATATCACTATTGTCACCCAACCATAGGCTGAAGCGCCCCCCTAGCACCTTATCCTTGACAGAGAATCATTTTAGAAGAAAACCCTAGGCTAGATAGCGAAACAAGATAGCACAACTCTCTTTCCAAGGATAGCACACCAAACAAGATCTGATCAGAGAGTCCAAACCATAACTAAGAGATAGTCCAAGACAAAACTGAAATATGCTAGCTGCAGCAGCTGCAATGGCAACTCTCCTCCAGACTTGCGCACAAACTGGCCAACTGCAGTGCGCACAAGTGCTTCTTCTGCAGTTCTGAGAATGTCTGCCAGAATGAAGACTGACCTCCTGCATTTATACTAAAACTGAAAAACTCCCTGGGCCGACTTCTCATTCTGGGTGCCTATTTACTTATTATATGATATTTCCTTTAGTCAAATTCTTCTCTTGGAGGATAATAACCTAATACAAATTATCTTCTTGAGTTGACTTGTTTTCTAGGGTTATTAGCCAACTAATTAGGGTTTCTTATTTCTTCTCGGAATATTCTATTCTCGTCAGGTTTACACGTGGAGGTAAATACCTCCAGCAGCTACCATAATATCAACACTCCCTCCTAGATAGGGAGGTATTTGAAGATAATGGTCTTGAGCACAAACATACCATTCACCCGGTAGCATCAACATAGTTGTATAGACTATCTCGTGACTAGATCATGAGCCCCATCATCACTATCAGTGTCATCAGCTGCATCATCTCTCGAAACCATACTCCATATAAGTAATCAGACATGATGCTGGATAATTCACTCACCCCATAGAGTGATGTAAGAGCCATTATTCTAATCCATACATATGTCATAGAAGAATAAATATCCTCAACCATTTTCTATCTGGGAAATTTCTGTCCATTGATTATCCATCCAGATGATAATCATTTCCAACACTACTGATAGTCTTCAAGGCAATTAGAACAATCTCATTAAATAGAACACAATTGTGTATATCCATAGTAGTACACAACTACAATTGAGTGGTACACTGCCACACCAAGTAGCACACAAATACTTGATCAATGACATATAGTCACAATGAGTGGAACACATCCACCACAATAGTATACATCTACTGTCCAGAGACATGTAGTCTCCATAAAAATCATATCATCAACCTACACAGAAAAAATTGTTATGATATAAATTGAATTATCTGGGCCATTCTTCCACTCACATCTGTGAGATCTGGAAGAGTATCTGCCCTCAAAAGGTAAAACATCAATGATGAGCTATATGGACTATTCTTCTCAAGCAAGGAAGAATAACTATCATGATTTCTGAGCCTGGACCATTTACCTATCCGGGCCATTCCTCCGACACTAAACAAAGTGCAACCTAGAGAGAATGAATCTTCCCTAGGTAATATCTGTCCCTAATTGTTGATCCTGGACCATTCACCTATCTGGGCCATTCCTCCAGCACTAAACATAGTGCAACCTGGAGAGAATGAATCTGCTCTAGGGAATGACTGTCTGGACCATTTCCAAAGGAAATCACTGTCCTACACCAACCTCCAAAATGGACCATTCTTCGAAACTACTCACAACTGTGATCTTCAAAAGAATGATCCAACAGGGAGTTACAAAAATATCGTCAATCATTTATAGTTGCCATATGAAGGATTAATAATATTCACCAAGATTTCTACATTTTAAAATAATTTTTCATCCTTAAAATCATCCCCACTGATGGGTTCTCTCGCAAACATAAGATACCCATAATTAAAATGTACCCTAAAAACTTATTATATACAAAAATGAAGTCAATAATAATATATGGATTATCTTTTGTTAAAAACTCCTGGACCTAGAAGATCCAAGATTGAAAGAAACGGGTTGAGTGACACTAAAACCTGAACGATGAAATTAAAATTAAAGTAAACACAAGTATCATAGAAAAAAAAAACCCTTATTTTATACAGAACACATTCTGGAAAGCAAACAAAAAAACCCATATAGAACTTTGCAGAATAAGAATGGGTATAGTTACCTCGAGATTCAAGTAATAGTAGCAACAAAACTTTTCTTTACAAGAAGAGAGATTTATTTTTCCATGGAATTTGTGTTACCAGTCATCCCTGGAAGCTAGAAAAGTCGAAGTCTAGAATAGAACAAAGAGACAGAGAAGTATGATGAACGAGAGAGGGAACTGTTGCCTTTTGTTCTCGAAACGATAATTGTATCGAGCCCTTCGTCTTGTACCTACACTGCAATTTTGAATATGGTTGTACTCCGTGCCATGTGAAGGTGGAGACGTGGAACTTCATTCTCCCTCACGTCGATCTTCTTTGGAACGAAAACATTTGTAGTCATTCCTTTAACTACGCTAAGATTTAGGAGTCACAACCTCCTTGGATACATTACAAACTTACGATGGTATTATAGGTTTCATTTCAAAAAGTACAGTAAAAAAATAGTTTATAAAGGCCATGTCTAAGAAAAATTGAATTTGTATGGTTCCCATATCATAACTTATGAAGTATATTTATGTGTTATTTATGAAAGAAAAGAACAATACTTGAATATAAGGACAAACAATGGGACAACTATTTATAAGAATTGAACATATTCAAATATCTGTATTATTGTAATGAGGTATATAAATTTACAACTTTTAAAATACATACCTTTTCTTTAAGCCTCGGGTTTATATGACGAGTTTTCACTATATAATAATCAATTAAGAAATGATTAATTCCTTGTATAGGTGTGATGATAAAGGATTCAAGAACCATGTAAGAAAAAAACTTTGGACAATGACCACAATTATTAATATTTATTACCTCAACAATTTTTTTATTTTTCTTAGTAATTTGAGAGGTACATTACATATGGTATATGAGTGTTGTAGGTTACAACACTTAGGCCTAAGGGCAACGCTAGAATATTATTATGTTAAATGAAAAAATCTAATTAGCAATTTTTTTTCATTTTTTACAAATATATTGTGTCAAAAACTTTTGTAGCTATGTCAACGCAGAATGGAGAAGAAGGAAGACCTGAAGGTATTAATAATCAAAAACCTCCTATAAACCTAGAACATCATAACGAAGGTAGTTCAACAACCTAGGTGTTGGAAATGATGAGAAACCTTATCATTGAATTACAGATATTCAAAGCTGATAACAAAAAACTAAAGAAAGTACTAGAATATCAACACGAAATAAATGAGATGTTTTTACAAAACATAGAAAAGAAAAAGGAACCCAAAGAATAATGAAGTGGATGAAGAAGTTATAAAAACTCCTCAGAGGATTCTAGCCATGTAAGAAAAAAATAAAACAACCCTTCGAACGACACACATATGATGGAAAACAAAGCATCTAAAATAAGGAAAATAAAACAGATGGACCATTTAGATGGAGAGTTCAAGAAAATCAAACTTTCAACATTTGATGGTGAGTCCGGAACTGGTGAAGAGGTAGAACCTTGGCTACTTGACATAAAGAAATACTTCCAGATTTACAGTTACTCTAGTAATATGAAAGTAAGGATAGTTATTTACAATCTGAAGGGTAAAGCCAGTATATGGTGGCAGGACTTAAAACTAGCCAAGGGATTAAAGGAAAAAAAAATGGAATGGGTGGATTTTAAGAAATACTTTAAGAAAAAATACTTATCTCGAAGTTATTATGAGAGAAAAAACAAAGAGTTCTATGAGATGATGTTAGGAAAAATGTCTATGGAGGACCTAATTACTAAATTTATGAAACTATTGAGATTTGTACCTTATATAAAATATGAAAAGGTGAACGTTCAAATGTTTCTAAGTTACTTACCTGAGTTATACAAGACAAAATGTAGTTTGATAACCCAAAAAAATTGAATGAAGCACTGTGAAAATCAAGAATATGCTATGATCAATACAAACAATGATATGAAAATCCAAAAGCGTGGAGGGAAAAGAACCAAGAGAAGATAAATCAAAGGGAAAATGGTTTCAAACCTTCACTATTTTGGAACATGTCCATGGGACATCAAGAAAATACCTCCCACAAAAACATGCCACAAGTACAGGGAAGCAACTTGGTTAACTTGGGAGTCTAGAAAACAAATGATAATCCTAGAGAACCATTGAAATGTTGGGGATGTGAAGAACCACATTTGTTGAGAAACTATCCCTATTGGAATGCTACAAACAAAACTATTGAGAGCATACAAGAAGCTTTGACAGTTGAAGATATTGGAAAAAGTGTTCATAGAATCAACGCAACTTTGGATGGTAGACAAACAAATCATAAATTAACTATTGTGGAGATTGAAGGTAAAATTCATAACAACAAAGTATCTATTTTAATTGACCTAGAAGCTAGTTTAAGTTGTGTTACCCCAAATTTGGTAGATTCAAAGAAGGTGAAGAAAGTAAAGCATACTAAATCCTGGTTAGTACAATTAGTAGCATGCATAAAAAGAAAGTTAACATAACTCATTCATGACTGTGAACTGAATATAAGTGGTTAGGATACAAAAATAAACTTGAATATATTACCTTTAGGATCATATGACATACTTCCCAGAATGGTCTGGTTAGAAAAGCATAAAGTTGTACTGAATTGTTATGAAAAATCATTTGTATACAATGATGAAAATGGAATATCAAGAACAGTGCGAGAAATTAGTAAACTAGTTTTTGTTAGACAAATATCAACAATGAAATTTAAAATGTGCATAAGTAAAGGCTACAAAATATATGCTATCCAAGTTTTAAATATCCTAGAGAGAGAAAGAAAACCAAGTTTAGAAGAATTTGTGGTTCTTCAGGGATTTGAGGATGTATTCATAGAATAAATACCATAATTACCTCAAAGGAGAGAAACATATTTCTTTATTGATTTACTACCTATGTTTGCACCGGTGTCAAAGGAACTTTACAAGATGAGTTTCCGTGAGTTAATTATAGGAACTGTTAGATAAATGATACATCAGACCAAGTGTTTCGCCATGGGGATCATCAATATTATTTGTCAAAAAGAAATATGGAACACTAAGATTATGTATTGACTATAGTCAATTGAATAAAATGACGATTAAAAACAAGTACCCTCTACCCAGGATTAATGATTTGTTTGATCAGGTTGGAGGAGCAAAAATATTCTCTAAACTAGATCTAAGATTTAGTTATCATAAAATAAAAATAAAAGTTGAACACACAAATAAAACAACTTTTAGGACATTTTATGGACATTACAAATNCGTTTGAACTTACTAATGCACCAACAACGTTTATTTGTTTAATGAAAAATATATTTAGTCAGTATTTGGATAAATTCGTATTGATCTTTATCAACAATATTCTAATGTATTCAAATTCTGAATAAGAACACCAACAACATTTCAAAATAGTATTACAGACTCTAAGAGAGCATAAATTATATGCTAAGTTCGATAAATGTGACTTCTATCAAAGAAAGATACATTATTTGGGACATGTGATATCAAAAGATGGTATTGTCGTAGACCCCAGAAAGATTAAAGCTATCATGGAATGGTCGGTACCTAAGAACGTAGAGGACATACGATCATCCATGGGGATTATCGATTATTACCAGAGGTTTATTGAAGTATTTTCCAAAATTGGCTAACCTATTACATCACTGCAGAAAAAGGGAACAAAATTTATTTGGTCTCAAAAGTTCGAGGACAATTTTGGTAAATTAAAAGGGTCACTAAATACAACACCAATCCTTAAAGTGGTTGACCCTTATAAATATTTTATAGTTTTTGTAGACACAAGTAAAGAAGGATTAGGTGGAGTATTGTCACAAGACGAACATGTAATTTGTTACGAATCTCGTAAATTAAAACTACATGAAAGAAACTACGTAACGCACGATCTGGAATTAGCAGTTGTAATTCATGCTTTAAAAATGTGGCGACATTATTTAATGGGAATACAATTTATATTATTAAAGGCATCTATTTAGTGGTGTGAAAATTTTCTATAGTGGTGTGAAACATCTATTTAGTCAACAGGATCTCAATGCATGGTAGGAAAGGTGGTTAGCCTTTCTAAGAGAGTTTGATTTCGAAGTAGGACACATCAAAGGAAAGGAAAATAAAGTCTCAGATGCACTAAGTCGATGAAATAATGAATTATATGAAGTCATTATCAGCAAAACAAAAAGTGATATTGAGGAAAAAATTAAATCTATAAGTGGAAATGATATAGAATGCATTAAAAAAACAGATATGTTTCAGAAAAATAAAGGAAACTTAAATAGTACATATTTTAGTATTGACAAAAATGGACTTTTAAAGTTCAAAAACTGTACTTATGTACCAAATTATGTTGATTTGAAGTTAATAATCCTGAATGAGTTGAATAAAAAGCCTTATTCTGGTCATATAGGATATCAAAAAATGACGACATCCTTGAGTTTTATTAGGTTACTATGAAATATGAGACAACTGAATATTTATGACATGTGATATCAGAAGATGGTATTTCCATAGACACGAAAAAGATGAAATATATCATGGAATAGTCAGTACCTAATAACGTAGTGGACATACGATCATTCATGGGGATTATCGAATATTACTGGAGGTTGATCGAAGGATTTTCCAAAATTGGCTACCCTATCACATCACTGCAGAAAAAGAGAACAAAATTTATTTGGTCTCAAAAGTGCGAGGACAGTTTTGATACATTAAAAGGGTTACTAACTACAACACCAATACTTAAAGTGATTGACCCTTATAAATATTTTACAGTTTGTGTAGACACAAGTTAAGAATGATTAGGTGGACTATTGTCACAAGACAGACACGTAATTTGTTATGAATATCATAAATTAAAATAACATAAAAGAAACTATGTAACTCACGATCTAGAATTCACATTTGCTATTCATGCATTAAAAATGTGGTGGAGTTATTTAATGGGAAGAAAATTTCTATTATTAACATATAACAAAGGTGTGAAACATCTGTTTAGTCAACATGATCTCAATGTTCTTTCTAAGCGAGTTTGATTTCGAAGTATGACACATCAAAGGAAAGGAAAATAAATTCACAGATGCACTAAGTCGAAGAACTAATGAATTATATGAAGTCATTTTCAACAAAATAGAAAGTGATATTAAGGACATAATTAAATCTGTAAGTAAAACGATGCAGGATACATCAAAACAATAGATCAGTTGCAGAAACATGAAGGAAACTTAAATCGTACAGATTTTAATATTGACAAAAATAGACTTTTAGAGTTCAAAAACGGAACTTATGTACCAAATTTTATTGATTTGAAGCTAGTAATCCTGAATGAGTTGCATAAAAATCCTTATTCTGGTCATCTAAGATATCAAAAAATCATGACATCCTTAAGAAAACAATTTTATTCACCTACTATGAAATCTAAGACAAGTGGATATTTATCTAAATGCTTAGATTGGTAAGAGGTAAAATATGAACATCAACATCCAACTGGTTTGTTACAACCTCTACCTATACGAGAATGGAAATGGGAAATTATTTCAATGGACTTCATTACAGGTTTTCCTAAGACGCAAAGACAAAATGATTCAATCATGCTAGTAGTTGATAAATTGAGTAAGTATGCACACTTCATACCTATGAAATCTACCTACAAAGCAATTAATATCATTGAAATTTTTATGAAAGAGATATTTGCATGGTGTTCCTAAAATGGTGATTTTAGATAGTGACATGTTAAATTTACCTCATATTTTTGGAAATAACTTTTTGTAGGTCTGGAAACTAATTTAAATTTCAGCACAAGTTATCATCCAAAAATGGATGGATAAACAAAACGTAAAAATCAGATAATCGAAGACATGTTGCGGATGTATGTAAGAACGAAACCAAATAAGTGGGAAGAACACCTACACTTATTTGGATTTACATAAAATAACGATTATCAAGTGTCGGAACGAATGAGTCCCTTCGAAGTTTATATGAAAGAAAATGTACAACTCTGATAAGTTGGGATAATCCAGTTGACAAAATCATGGTTGGACCATAAATTCTCCAAGAAATGGAACAAATGTTCAAAAAGGTGCAACAAAATTTAAAGGTTGCCCAAAATTGACAAAAAATCTATGTAGATCAAAAGAGACAATATCAAGAATTTAACATTGGAGAACATGTATACCTTAAGTTCAAAGAGAGAAGGAGTTCATTAAATCTAGGGAACTGTTCCAAGTTGAAACTAAAGTTTTGTGGTCCATTCAAAGTTCTAACTTGAATTGGACCAGTGGCATACCAAGTAGTGCTCCCTACTAATTTAAAAATTCATAATGTATTTCATGTTTCATTATTAAAAATATATATTCATGATCCTACTCACATCATTGACTAGAACATGGTGCAGGTGGAACCAAAAGGAGAGTTCCAAGCGGAACCTCTATGCATTCTAAAAAAAAAAAAAAAAATACTTCGTAACAGATCCATCACCCAGGTAAAGGTGAAATGGAAGCACTTTACCCCTGAGGAGGATACTTAGGAGCTGAAATATGAAATGATGAAATCATATCCAACTCTGTTCCAAGTGATGAGTTGAAGGAAAGACTAACACTGAGGACAATGTTATATTTAAGGGGGAGAGGATGTAATATGCTCAAGAGGGGGACTATGTTAGGGTTATAATACTTATTCACTATTATCATTTAAGTCATATTCATAACCCTCATACCCTCTTTCTCTCATATCTATAAATAAGGAGACTCCAAATATTTTTTTCCTTCAACAATATCATTTTATTTTGGTAGAAAATTATTTTTTTTATAATTCCTCCATATCTTCCCTGGATATTATGAATATTTTCTTCACATAGTTTGTAATACCCTCAAGAATTAAAATATTTAATTTTTGTTTTTCTTAAATAAATTTCAATTTATGGAAATTCGTACTTGATATTATTAAGACATTTAATTACTATATTTGTGACTATTGAGCAAGAGTTTGACTTTCCTATTGTCCTCTTTCATGGAAAGATGTATGAGACATAAATTTTTAATATATTAATGTAGGAAAACAAGTGGAAAAACTAGGTTAAAAATAGGTTGTATATATCCTAGGAAAAGAAAACTAGGATATATACAACATATGTGGGAGGAAGGACGATGCTTAGTATGTTGTGTAAAAGGGCATTTGGGTGTGTGAACACTTCTGTGTTAGGAAAATGACTTTATGAGTTGTTTAGAGGTTCTTTTGGCTAAGTAGTGGAGCTTAGTTTTCCCTTATAGAGTCGTAGTCAAGCTAGGAGGTGATCAGAACATGAAACCTTGGTTTTTCTATGTCTATGGTTTGGTGGAACATGATTGTTCCATTTGTTTTTCAACTTAATTATTACGAATATCTATTTTATTTAACTAATTCCTACTCATGTTGAATTATTGATTTGTATATTAGCTACATAATTATATTTATATAGATATATGTATAGTACATAAGTTAAATTAGTTACATTCATTATTCATAGATATTATAATATGGAATCATGCATTTATTTGTAAATCATGAGAACTGGGATTTTTATACACTATATAATTCCATGAAATTCAAACTATGAAAAACTTTCCATGTAATTGTGGTGTAGTTCCTAAATACCTTACAACCACAAAATGGAAGGATTTATACATTGAAAGAGGAAATGAATATATTGTTAGTTCTATAGAAATGTCATAAGATCAAGATAACCCTTTTACTTGGTTATGTGTTTTTAGATGTTTTTCCATTTTTTTTTCATTGATCACTACATAAATAATCAAACACATAAGTAATTTATTACATAAGTATATATATAAGTAATTTTTTTCTACCTTTTGTATAAATTATTCAAGGTTGTCAAGTTTATGTTCGTTTTTTTCAAAAATGCAATATAACAAATTTCATATTTGAGTAAAAGGGAAAAAAAAACATTACATAACATTTATATATATACTCATATATATGTGATATATGAAAAATTCATGCTCTGGTAAAAGATAAAATATTTCAGGACATTTAGGTATATGCTTATACATATGCGATATCTGGTATATAGGGCACAAATGCGGGGTGAATCTGATATATATATATATATATATTTCCAAACTTTTGATGAATTAAGACAACAACATACAAAGATATAAACACAGATCATGATAGTCTTATGGATAAATTTCCAAAGAAAGATTTAATTGAAAATTTGATGACGAAATGTTAATTGTCCATAGAAATTACAAGAGTCATTCCTTACTTACGAAATCAATTCTAGTATGCTTAATATAAAAACAAACCCTTAGAAAACTGTGCATAAGTTAACAAAAAAAAAAAAAAACAAGGTTTCGTGGAACGAAGATTCAGAGTTTTCTCCCATAATGGAACCTGAATACCTTGCTGGTATCCGCAGGGTCCTAAAGGTTGGATGATTAATTCTGACTGCAGAAACAAAAATAAAATAGTGATTAGCACGGTGACCAATAATAATAAACAAATTAAATTAAATAACTATTATGAACAAACTTACCATTTTTTTCTGTTTATAAGGAGATGAGGTATGAATTATGTAGTGAGTCGACCTCTCGACCGAGTTTCAATTAGAAGAAGATTGACAAATTAAAGTCGGTGAAGAGCCCGCGTCGATATGATGGGTTCTCTCACAAACATAAGAGACCCATCATTAAAACGTATTCGAAAAACTTATCCATTAGATTTTGTTAAAAAATCCCGGACCCAGAAGATACAAGCTTGAAGGCAACGGGTTGAGTGACACTAAACCCAGAGCGACAAAATTAAAACAAACAGAAGTAGGAGTAATTTCCGAGTTGACACTCTGACAAAACTTGGACTCTAGACATAATTTAATCATTAAGGTCAATGAGAAAAGTGTGGAGACCCTTAAAAAATTGTTATCTTATATTATGATCTGAACCATCCCTGGAATGAGTACCTTTAGGAAAACTAAAGGATATTTTCGAGGAAGAAACCTGAGATATCATAGAAAACCAAACGCTTCTTCTATACAGAACAAATTCTAGAAAGCAAACAAAAATCAACCATATAGAACTTCATAGAATAAGAATGGGTATAGTTACTCAGAGATTCAAGTAATAGTAGCAACATAAATTTTCTTTATAAGTAGAGAGATTTCTTTTTCCGTGGAATTAGGGTTACCAACCATCCCTAGAAGCTAGAAAATCTAGAGTCTAGAACAAAACAAAGGGAAAGAGAGGTATGTTGAACGACGAAGGGAACTGTTTCTTTTTGTTCTCGAAATGAAAACTGTATCGACCCCTTCACCCAGTACCTACACTACAATTTTGAATATAGTTGTCCTTCGTGCCATGTGAAGGTGGAGACGTGGAACTAGATGGTTGTTCCAGTCCACCCAAACTTCTGAAGGAGGTAAATGCATCTTTAAAACCCCACCAACCCTATATCCCTCACGCCAAACTTCTTTGGAATGAACAAATATGTAGTCATTCCTTTAACTATGCTAATATTTAGGCATCACAACCTCCTTGGATACATTACAAAGTTATGATGGTATTATAGGTTTCATTTAGAAACTTATAATAAAACAATAGTTTATAAAGGCCATGGCTAAGAAAATTTGAATTCGTATGGTTCCCATATCATAAGCTACGAAGTATATTTAGGTTTTGTTTAGGAAATAAAACAATAATCCTTCAATATAAGGATAAACAGTGAGATAACTATTGAGAAAAATCAAACATATTCAAATATCGATATTATTGTAATGAGGCATATAAAGTTACAACTTTTAAACTACACACCTTTACTTAAGCCTTGGGTTTCTATGATGAATTTTCACTAAATAATAATCGGTTAA
>SNQJ01S0023315.1:107177-135506 GCA_010110895.2 Picea sitchensis | reverse complement strand
CTTCAGCTTGGCTCTGATACCATGTTAATGTTTAAGCCATTATTATAGTTCTTTTCATTTCAATAGATAACAACAACATAAGACAAGATCACTGAGAAATATGCAATCACAAGAGACGCATCATTTATCCTGGGAAACCCTCTAGGAGAAGAAAACCCAGCAAAACTTCCTTATTATAGATAGCCAATACAATGCCAAGAGATAACTCAAGCTAATACAGAAGATCCTCTCCCAAAGATGTGCCACTCTCTCTCTCTCTCTCTCTTCTCCAATTGCAATTTTGAAACTTGTCTCTCAAAATGAGCAAGTGAGGTGTATCTAAGTGAGGCGCTAGCCTTCTTATTTATACTAATCTAGTATGTGTGAAGTGTCTCTTCACTGGCAGGGCCGACTTCTTAATCTGGGTGGTTATAACCACCTTTATTATATTTCGGGGCCTCTTTGATATATTTTGGGGCCGAGTTCTTCTTTTGTCTTTTACAATTACATTATGACCAATCCGCAAAAGGGGATTTGGTCCTTTTACAATAGCCGACATGATCAATCCACAATGGGGATTGATCCAATGAATAATATATCAAATAATAATAATAATACACTTTGCAGTTACATTATTTCAACACTTTTTGTTTCTCTTTATTGCCTACATCACTCAATGAAAATGAACTCTCTAGAGGAGTCAAGCCCTTAGGAATCTTGTTATCTTCTATGGATATAATTTCCTTGGGATTATAAGGTTTGTTTTGAATGAAAGAACAGATGCTCTCATCGTTAGGGAATACCTGCCAATATTCTATATTGTCAGGGATAGGTGGACGATATAGAGATTGAAAAGTACAATCAAGTATGTGTGGCAGAAGTTGTCGATTAGGAGAGGCTGCAAAAATAGCTAACCGATCAGCCATTGAGTTCAATTCCCTCTTAACATGAGTGATGTTTAAATATAAAAGGTTCAATATAAGTGCCCAAACGGTTTGGGTGTATTGTTTCATCAACTTGTTGCTAGAAGAGTAAATCTTACGTACAAGGTTCACAACAAGCTCGGAATCTCCAAAAACCGAAAGGTGACCACAACCAAGATTATAGGCGTTTTCAATGCCTAATAATAAAGCTTTGAATTCAGTGACATTGTTCGTGCAAGAAAAATACAACCTATAAGAAAAGTTATGGATTTTTCCTACAGGAGAAATCAAGATAATTCCAGCTTTGTTACCTTCACTAGAGCATGAACCATCAAAGTGCATGTGCCACATACCATCATCTAAAACAATTTGTTCCACGGGAATGTTATCCTCCTCAGCAAAGATGGAATACACTCCTAGGTCCTCTTCGTTATAGTCCACATTAGGTTGTGGGACACTCTCTATGTAAGGTGAAATCCCTCTCTCTCTAAGGACTATAATGTTTTTACCATTTCGAGGAACAGATAAATGTGTCTCGTCGAGTGAGAGGTATCCACCCGTCAAATCTTGCCAATCTCTTCCCAAGATGATTCATTAATTGTTTACTGGCATATCAATTACCTGAATACTAAGGGTTGTCCTTATTTCAGGGTGTGCGCACAAAACTAAGGTCACATCTTTAATCTCACCTATGTTCGTTTGTTGTAGACTATTATTGTCACATACCCACTACCTCAATCAAATTTTTCGTTGAATTCTGCTAATACAGAGCCCCGAATTACCTACGGAGGCGTAGCGCAAGCTAATTCTTTCTCTCTCTCCATTCCCATGTGATCGCGAGTCATGATCATAGTTCAAATAAACGCAGTGCCTCTTTGTATTCCACGCCTCGGCGCTATAGTGATGTCGAATCGTTCGACTTTGCAACCGTCGAACCTCGACAGGGCTAGGGAGTGGCCAATAGGGACAATTCCCAACAGGGCTGGAGAATAGCCAATGTGAACAGAACCCGTCGCACGGTTATGTGGAGTACAGGTGGACGAGGGGGAAATGCGACATGGTAGTCGATAGGATAGGAGGGGGGGGTGCCACTTCACACGCCACACTATTTCGGACCCACCCCCCCNCACCTGAGCACCATTGATCAAGGCGAGTAAATCTCAACCGTTTGAGAGTTGCTCGTCCGATTCCGGACCCCTCCTCCCCATCGCTAAAGGTAGAACAGCAAGGGGGCTCCAGAATGAATCCTTCGTCGTAGATCTGGGTGGGTGGTCTCTGGCCGTCCAGATCTGCTCGTTTCTTATCTTAATGTGCATTCACGCCCCAGCTTAAAGCCGACATCTCTTCCTCACATCGGACGGTCGTTACAGACCATGAGATTCCCCGAAGGAATCTTGTCCGCTCATCGGGACTGAGCCACATACTAACGCCTTGACATTATGGGTCGGGATTTATCAAGGCGAGAGCCCGAGTTCTTATCAACGGAACTCCCGAATCCCCGATCCCCAATTTCCCAAAATGGGTAATCTCATGACACGTGGCCTTCCCAAATCGGACGATCCACGACTTCCCCAGGGTTTCCACCATGGAAAGTCCCGATCCCTTGTCACCGGGACTCCCGATCTCGCGATTCCCGATTTCCCGAAATGGGTAATCTCATGAAACATGGCCTTCGTCAATCGGACGGCTCAGATCTATCCCGGGGTTTTCACCATGGAAAATCCTGAACTCTCGTCATCAAGATTTTCGATTCCGCGATTCCCGATTTCCTGAAACGGGTAATCTCATGATACGTAGCCTTCGTTACTCGGACGGTCCAGATCCATCCCGGGGCTTTCGCCCCTATCCACTAGGAGTTTAATCCTCAGGTATCTCCTGACAGATCCAACGGTTGTCGGGTTTTTCAACCGAGATCTGACGGCTCAGACAGGTTCCTAACTTGTGCATTTTCCCACGACTTCCTAGACGTGGAAAAATCAACGGTCCAAATGTCCTCCTGAACCTTGGGGATCTACGATCCCGTTTTCTTCGCTACCTGCAAAGATGCAGAAAACAAAGGGGTAAGGCTTTTAACTCCCTATTTACTCCTACCAATCTAATGTTCATGCGTGACCATAGGTTTCCCGACGGAATCTCATCCGTCGATCAACACCTATTTATGGTTAAGGTACTTAACCTTTCAGTTTCTTCCTCCGATCTGACAGTCGTGAATGACCACCGATCTCCCGATGGGATCTCGTCTGTCAATTTGATACTTCATCCTTGTGCTGTCATCTCAGGTTTTCAACAGGATCGTTCCTCCTCATGCAGGGTTACTAAGGTCTTACGCCTTCATGTTCTCCTTCCTGGTTCTTGATGGGTTTTTCAAGGAGGGTATCTCTATGGGGAGGTTTTTACCCAGGGTACTACCTGAGGCAGATAAGGGTATCTTTCTCCCACGAATCAGACATACGGTCTAAATTAGATCAGTGTACATATCAATAGCGATTTATGAAGACATAAGTCATATGTAGTCTTTCCATTATAAACATGCATCTACCAGTATTGATCAAAACGCCATACAGACATTCTTATAATGAAATCATTCGCTGTTCACAGCTTATAAACATAAATGTCAGCATAAATATATATTTCCAGATGCCAAAGGAAAAAACACTTATCATAAAGTAACACCATAGGCTATGCAACTGCTGAGAGGGGTGCTCGTTTCCACCCAACCGTAGGCTCAGCGACTCCCAGCGGATTTACCACTAGCCACCCCCGAGATGAGACCACGATGCTTTGAGACCGCGTCTCTGTCTGCCAGTGACCAGGAGCGAAGGTTACTCTCCTTCCTCTCTGCTATCACTTACTCTACATATTTCCAGAGTTCTCCCCTCGCGTCTGCCCCCAATCGCTTCTCCCCCACGCCTTATCATCTTGGGAGGTTGCGTGTGGCATGATTTCCCTCGCACTGGTCAGTCATGATGGCTCTATGGATGGGCGGTTCACCTCCCCATCCCTCATTAATTCCTGAGGAGCCATCTACCAGCCAGACTGCGAGGCATTTAATTCAGGGCCAGCGAGCCGCTTTTGGTTCTTCGGGCCAGTGAAGTCCAAATACGGTATTAATTCTCGGTGGAAGTTAACGCCACCTTTCCAGGTGCCTTCCACCGCCATCGTGGTCTCGTTTTCTGCACATCCCCTCTCAGCAGTCCTGCAATATAAATTCATAATATAATTCACATTCATTGACCTTTTCCACAAGGTCCATTTACATCACATATTCACCTTTATGAGTTTGCCACAGTTCTGGCCAGTCCAGTTATTTTTTTACAAACTGGGGGAAACAGGGTGTTACAATTATAAGAGAGCATGCTCCTAGCGTTTTCATTTGTACAAGACAAGCCTAGCTCTTCTATAATAATATTTGACATCACACTTGGGCCCGAACCGCCATCAATGACGCAACAATGGGCGATATTATCCATAATATTTACAGAAATATAAAAAGGGGGATTTTTTACAGGGTATCTAAAGTTATGTACACCTACTTTATTTACAGATGAATCCTCTTCATTCACCTCTTCATAGAGGTTGGCTACAACGGAAGCTTTTCGTTCCATGATATTTTCTAGATGTCTTTGTTGTTCGGGGATGGCAACCATGTCCAGAAGGGTTGCATATGATTTGATGTTGGCCAACTGATTCAGAATATTGTATTTGGAAGAGGGGAGAGGGGAGGTAATTCCTTGACTTTCAGGAACTTTAGGAACCTGAACAGTGGCAGTTGGTGAGGATGAGCTCGGGCTAGAATAATTGCGGGGAGGATCAAATTTTCCTTTGGGAGCATAGGATTTGTTCCTAGTATTGATGATCATGACATCTTCTGGCTCTGCAAAATCTAGGACAGCAATGGTAGTTTCTGGTCTTTTACCAAAGATCTTATCTATGGCACTCTTCCTTACCTCACATGTGGCTTCCCTGTGGTGTTCCTCGCAAAGTTTACACCAATTTCGAGGCATGATAACTTTATGCTGAAAATTATTTTCCATTGGATTTCTAAAGGGGAGTACAGAAGAGGATGAATCTCCAGGGGTGAGAGGGGAGACATTTCCTTTTCACTCATACACTATCATACAATTATTCATATCTTGTACTAGTTGTAAGAGGGCGGACATGTCTGTCTGTTTAACTGATTCTCCCTAAGGAAGACGTGTTCTCTCAAGTTGTTCTTCATACTCTAAACAAGTATGCAGAGCGGAACCGAGGTTATCAATGGTGTTTTCCTCAAGCCAATGATGATATGGGGAAGGTAATGCATTGTAGTAATGCATGAAAGCGTCTTGGTTATGAAGTCGAATGAGTTCAGGGATTTGATTGTATAACTTAGTGAAACGCAAGTTGAAGGACTTGATGGTTTCACCATCCTTATAGGCGATGCTATTGTACTCTCGTAACTGCTCAGCTGGGATTTTAGATTGCCCAGAGGTGGACTTGAACCAATAAAATAGCTCCTCCCAAGTAGACATAATATTAGGAGGAATGTCAAAGAAATCAGTTGCAGCCTTTCCTTCCAAGGAATTGACGAATAAGCGCATGCAAGTATCTTTGTCATTGGCTCCTATGTTGTGAAAAGCGTTAGAAAATGACACCAGATGTTCATTTGTAGTGACATTGTTATTTCCTAAAAACCTGGGGAGATTCACTTTGAATTTAGGAAGTGGACGAGTAGCAAGTGTTAGGTTAAGAGGAGAGGAGACATGCCATGGTGTGGTTGTGGCGGCTTCTTCAAAATTAAAAAGCCCATATTTTTTAATGACTTTGGTAGGATTTGTGGTAGATTGGAAAGGGATATGGTGGCTATATAAGCTACCAATCACTGACGAAGCTAAATACTGAGAGGAGGAAGCACTTCCAGTGCCACCAGAGCCACCACTAGATTCCATCTTGTGGATGATAAGTGAGGGAGAGAAAGATGAACTGGATGAATTAGACAAAGTTATCCTTAGATCACTTTGTTGGGTTGATAACACAACGTTCCTTCTTCATATTTCAGCGATGGGATTAATTTCAAGTGATAAGCCTCTTCTTATTCTAAAAACGCGAGAGTCTAAGGACATGAAAGTAAGGCCAAAACTGAAGGAACAAAAAGGTTATTGCTGATTTCTAAGTTGCCTACGTCTAGCTTCCCAACGTTCTTGGGCACTAATATCTCGTTCAATTGTTGCCCATGAATGATTAAGCTCAGCACGAGTATTGGAGGTGTCTAAAATGTTGTTGAACAAAGTCAAAGCAATGTTGGTCTGATATTGAAGACCAGGCTCAATATTGGGTTGCCTTGCAACAGGCATAGTTATTAAGAAATATAACAGTCAAAGAATCAATATCAGAAAAAATAGATGTATTCAATGCTAATCAAGCATAAAAAGTAACCAGAGAAATATTGAAGATCTCCCCAGTATGGTCGCCAAATAAATGTTGAGGAAAAGATATGAAATGATCTTACTCAATCATTTTTAGATCTTGCTTGGATAAAGAAAGATAGATGGGAATATCACCCTAGATTTATAGCCATCAAAATTGGTATCATAATTCACAAGTATTGTTTACAAGTGCTTAGGTTGGTTTTTTTATAAATAAAAACTTTCTCAAAAATTCATTATTTATGTAATTTTATGAACATAGCAGATGTTGAAATAAATATAGAGACATCAGTAAAGACACCAAGTCAATAATCAAAACAGATGAGACATAAAGCAATCCTTTATTTCATTCCAATTCATCAAAGAATCGTTCTCTTTACAAAATTTCCTGAGGAAGTTTTGGACCAAAGTCAAACTTAGACGTCCCCGATGAAACATACAAAAGGACTTCGGACAGAAAGTAAAAAACTGAACTTTAAAAGTTGGATCATCTTGCCACACATTGTTGCCCACTCGACTCTGCACAATATCCTTTGTCAGTTATGAAATATAATTCACAAATAGACGAGTCTACACAGACAATCAAACACATATCAACACCACTGAAAAACAAGTGTCTGAATGATATAATTCAGCCCTGAATCTTGTTGTCTACAATAGGGCCCTGCTATCATAAAAAAGAATTAGGCTTCTAATTAATTAAGGAATGAATGAAAACTGAATTATCTCAACAAAACTCAAAGAGAAAACCTTAGTTTGCTTCTCCTTCTATTTTCCTCTTGTTCCCCCCTTTCCTTTTGCCTTTAAGCAAATTAGAATTGGTTGAAGTAGTAGAACTACTTCCTTAGTTAAGTTAACTAAAACTCAACCAACTTTTAGTTAGGGGGGAAAGTAATAAATCATAATAAGGGTTTTTAAATAAATAATAACTAGTAGGTGGGAACCCTTGTAACTCCCTTTAGATTTTAACAATCATAACACAACTAGTTAATTAAACAAAACATCCCTCCTTGTGACTCCCATCATCACATTCATATTTGACAATTTATCTCAATGATAATTGAAATTATTTCTAAAATATATTACTCATATATCCAAAAATAGTGTGTTGTCCAAAATTTCAGAAGTCAACTGTTCTCACAATTAATAAATAAAAAACTTAAAATCCATATTTTCCACTCTGGGAGGCAATCTTTTCCTTGTTGTTGTTGTCACCTTTTGATCTCTCTGAATTTGCCTTAGGCTGTGTGGAGCCTTTAGGCCTAATCTCATTGATCAAATGAGAGCAATCATCTCTCAAATGCATCCGAAAGGACACGGATTTATCAGAGTCATTTGAGGGTGAGGAAGGGGCAGCAGTGGATTTTCCTTTGTCAATGGCATAGTGGACCTCGGTTTTCAACCTTTTGCTTGCATGGGAAGACTGAACTGGTGAGTGGACAGGTGAAGCTTGGACAATTTGATTGATGGGTGGAGGAGCAGGTAAGGATAAGTTAGGCCAGCCACGATGTTGGGAGACTATCGGGTGGACAATCTCTTGCCATCCGTCATTTTCGGGAACTTCAGGTTGTAGTGAGACATGAAGAGGCACAAGGATACCATGGACCTGTGGGGTTTGGAAGGGAGGCCTTACAAGCCTAGGCTGGACCACTCCTTGCCCAATCCAGTTAAAAAACCTAGCTTGAAATAGTTCGCCTAACTCTTGCGAGTATGTATCAAAGTGTATAGAGAATCTTGGCCTTCTAGGGCCCCTGTTCCAATTACCTCTTCCTCGGTTACCCCTACCATGGCTACCTCTGCTGCAAAATCTCATTCATGTATGCATAATTGATTAGCAAATAGTTTCTTTAACAATCACACATGACAACTATTTTAAAATATGAAATAAAATTTGGCTCAGCAACATATCAGACTCATGCAATCCAATCCATACAAATTGTTTAATAGTTGTCAATGAGAAGGGGGTGAAAAAAGGTTATGGGATATGCGAGGGGTTGTATTGAGCGAAAAATGTTAAAATGAGGGGGGAAGGATCATGATTACTGCTCACAGACAACAAACAATCAACTGTAATGTAAACCAAAGAATATATCACTGTAATCCATCACTGCGGTCTTAAACTATCATAATACATAGTTTCCCTTAACTATAATTAAATTTCAGGAATTGTGAGTGAATAATGAATATGGGAAGGTGAGGGGATTGTAATGTGAGAAAAGTGAAATAATGGTAGGGAAAAAAGTGAATATTGTTCGTAAAATCAATTAAGTAATCCATAAAACAATTATGCATGTAATGCAAACGATCCAACACAAACTAAACAATGATTGTGATCAATTAATCAATTACTGTGTGTTAACACTTGTTCACTATCCACATTTAAATCTTCAACCCTTTTAATTAACACGGTGTCATCATACTCAAAATCAATATGCCTTCCAAATATCCTGTATAAGAATTATGTTTCTTCTCATTTCTTCCATTTTATATTTAAAACAAAATTCCAATGAACACACAGTCATTTGTTTCAACTCTGTTCAGCAACAAAACCTTAACCACTGTCCATAAATTAATTATTCAAATCAAACACAGACACAAGCCTTTTTAAAACGTGCCTAATCCCATTCCTTTAACCAATTTAAAAATTAAATTGCAATGAAACCATACTACTAAAAACCCCATGTCCATCTCTGATGGTGCAATAAAACGATATGATGCACGATATCCATGAATCATACACACTGGACATCCAAGCCACAATCATCAATACTTCAAATTGCAATAATCTCGATCGGACAATTAAAACACACAGTAACAGCGACCATTATTTCAATTTATACCACGTTGTAGGAAACATACAGACCAACGCATAACGCAAAGAAGCATTTATGTGACTGTACATATCTAATTACTCCCAATCAAACCATAAACAATGTTGAGTTATCAATCCAATTGTTACAACACAAGAAGGCGGTGACTGTAAGCCCATTTTCGTTTCCTTTTACAACTTTTCTAATCACCCAATTAAACCACGTTGAGCTATCGATTCAATTGTCATAACAAAAGAAGGCATCAACCGTATAACAATTATCATTTCCAATCACAACTCTCAAACAACACGATCAAACTGAGATGAGCCAATAATCAAAACCACTATTAATACTACCCAACAAACTATAACAGTCAACCAGATAATCGACACAGTGTCACTGTTGAGTTAATCAAAATCGGGCTTGATACCAACGAATACAAGAAAATAGTCAAGGGTTTGCTCAATCATTAAAACACAGGGAGACTGGAGTCAACCATATCAACAGCAGGTGAGAACCCTTCGAGACAACGCGGTGGACACACAGGCCACATAACCTTTAGCTTGCAAGACAGGGTGACATTTCACACCAGATAGGGTAGACCACGATGTAGAAGAGAAGAGGTTTCTTACTGGCCAATAACCAACACGAAAAACACGTAGGGGCATAACCCTCGTGTTTTTTCCCCAAAAAGATGAATAATGTTGATAGAACCACAGAGCCCAGGTCATAGCTACCAACCCTAAAGCAATCATCTTGGCATAATAACCACCATAACCAACTGTGCAAATACCAATAACATAAAATGAGCCCACGACGAGGTGGAAAACGATATGTAGTGACCCAAAGGTGGTTCAAATCATACACAGCAACCCCATAAAACCAAATACGGCCGGTTATGGTTAAAAATATTGTAGGGAGATGGCCAACAATTCCAAACCGAATGAAACCCTCCAACAAAAACCCAAAGAGACAACAGAGAGCCATCACAGCTTCCTTCACACAGAATAGTCAATGAAATCATGACTTTAACCATCCAATTTTCCATTTGCAGTGAATAACACAAAAACAACCATTCCAGACAAACACCACGAGTTTACACAGATGTCAGCCTCAAGAAAAACACATACCAATACATCACCGAGCCAACATTTATTTCATAACAGAGCGAGTTCATGGATGGGCGAAAAAACATACATGTAACCCAATGACCTTTAAATATGCAAGCTTGGTCGAGCAGTTCCTTCCTCGCTTGAATATCAGAGCTCAGCCACGGAAAAAATCAAATGAACAATAACCAAGCTAGGGTGACGGCCAGTGGGAGAGGTATGGAGTGACGTGTATTTACTGCACGTCGCTTACATCCTCCCTTCATTCAATTACGTAGTACACGACAGCCAGCCAACATTAATCCATGCCATTGAAACTTACATACATTACTTTCCAAATGCGCCACCTGATCCATACTAACCATTAATCCAAAACCATACTATAACATATATCACATATGCCAAGGATAACTCAATAATAATCGTATATCATTGCTAGTTAGGACTAACATCAACCATTTTTAAACTTCAATTTCTCATAGTATAGCATAGCATAGTTTCATTTTAAGATTTATTCCATATTGCTTTTATCTCTTGTTATGACTAATATGTGTCTTGTGCAGGTGTAACATGTAATAAATTGTGGCAACAATAGCATTGTAATAACAGTGAATACAAGCTATTCATACATGGAATTTAGAGCTTAGAGTAACGAAACCCACATATAACATGCATTATACATCTACCATTATGTCATGAAAAAAACCAATATTTCACCATCAATCATGTAGAACCCTGTAAGCATCATCGAACAGCAGCATAAAATGTGTAACAAGACTATCTCTGATCCTCAAATCTACAAGGGGGTCCCACCTACTAGTATTATATATATCATTTAGCTTATAAATAATAGGCTTTTAGCAATATTTTGCGGGTGAAATCCTCGTTGTGATTTTTATCGTCGATAGTCATGAATGCTTGAACCACCTCCTGCATGTTCACATTGAACTTGTTGATGAGTCGTCGACATCTTATTTTCCCTGTTTTTAATCCTTTTTTGTTTACCCGTAACCCTATATTAGCCCATTTTGATGCTTGTTATCCCTATTTTGTGGATAACTAAGGAGACTATGTCTCGAGGCCCTCAGATTGCAGATATGGAGTGTAGAGAAACTAAATAACCAGAAGTACCCTTTTGTAGATATGGAAAACCCACTCACCACCGCAGATGGCTTCCACCATATCAGTTGGCTTCCGAAAGGCAGTGGACCTTGCTCCATGAGGTACAAGTTAGTATTATGATGAGCATCATTTCAATATTTAAGCCATTTGATTATGTTGTATTTTAGATTGCTCTAGATTTCATGATATATGCTTGGACATTATGCCTTTTTCCCTGCTTCACCTTGGTGATTGACATTGTGCCCCAGCAAGTGGTTTTCCTTGGGGATGGGTTTCCTTCTAGGAACTCCCTTAATGAGCCATCATAATGTTCCTGGACATACTTACCACTTTCCATCATTATTCCCCTCCATTTTCTTATTTCTTGGGATTTTAGGGTGTATTGATCCAAGAAGGGGTTGTCCCTCATTCTATGGGAAGAAGGGGTTGAAGGCCCAGAGGCGTTGATGTTGGGTAAAAGATAAAATCCTTGTGTAAACCTTCTAGATGATTCACCCAGGGATCACCCAAGAAAGAAATGAAACGTTTATCTTTGAGTAAAGGGGACCCACAATATAATAAATAATACTTAAAAGGTTAGTTGAAGGATAGGGGGCCTCATCATGAGCCGACCTATCACGTCCATGAATATCTAGTGGTATGAGATTACCATCATCTGGTCACCAAACCAAGGTAATGGCTCTCATTTGCATGGCTGAGAGAAAGGAGGTCTCATCACGAGCCATCCTTCTCATTTCCACTAGGTGTTTATGGGTGACATTTCATGTTGATGATTGCAGCTATGTGAGACATTCTCTAGCTTACAAACCTGTGAGATGTGGATCATTGAAGCTATGTGAGTCTTACTCCAGCTTACAAACATGAGAGAAAGACCCTAAGAAGGGTACGTGGTTCCTACCTAAGACAGAGCTGGAACGTAGAGTTGACCTCCTCCATTTAGAGAGTTGAGAAGAACTCCAGATGATTATCCAGTGGGAAAGGCGATCTGTTGAGTTAGACGTGTGTGTGGTTGAGCACAAGGTGAACGTGTGAAATCCAAAAGTGTTGGGTGCATCGTCATGTGAACAGAAATGAAGATGATGTAACAGCCTCCTCTATGCAGCAGAGTTGATGAGAAACTCCAAATGATTCTCCTGTGTGAGGCAGTGAGAAAGAAGGTCTGTAGAGTGGACGTGCATGTGGACGAGCATAGATGAACGTGTGAAGATCTAGTTCTGTTGTGTAATTCAGTGAGCCAGAGATATGGACATCCCTATGAATGTTCCCCTAGTGGATGAGCACTAGTGGGTGTACAATATCCCTTGCTATATTGTTCAAGAGTCGGACCTGCCTGTATCCCTAATTGTAATGTAAATGGTACAGGTTGGCCCTACCTTAATGTGACTGGTAATTAATGTAAAAGATAATTAATCTGGTTAATATTAATTATATTATTAGCTAAGTGAGGTCATCCCTATTGTGCCAATAGACACTTCTATTGACAGGCTTAGGTTAGGATAAGTAAAGGTAAATTCCCCATTGAGGAAACATATCCTTCATGTGAATTTGGAAATTTCAGCAAGTACACTTCTTTGGGAAAAGGTGTGCACCTCTCTTGGGTGCTAGAATTCTAGGGTTTGATAACCCTCTTGTGTGCTAGGGTTTATCTTGGTGGTGAAGGTCTTTCTCTTGAGGAATATAGCAAAGGATTTGGCTGGGTTTTATTCTCTTGTTGAGAAGGGTTTCCCAGGATACTTCTTGTGTTCTTGTGCATAGTGCTTCTTCTTGTGATCTTGGTTGTTGCAACATTCATGGTTATGGTTAAATTCTAAAATTGGAATGAACTTAATGCTTAACCTAGCTTATTGAAAATTCAACATTGTATCAGAGCATAGGTCTTGAAAGAACCCATTGCACAAGCATCCACCAAGTCTCAGCACACCTTTTGCAGAATCGTACAACCCTTCTAGGGTTTCCAGAAAACTCTGTACAGCCTTCCTTTCCATGGTGATTCATCCCTTAATACTTGGACTCTGGGGACAATTTTGGCATAGAAGTGCACGGCCTCTTCTAGCGCATCTCCAGAAGCTCCCAAAATGAAATTCCGAGAAATTTTGATTTTTGGCCCTAGGGTTTCTAGGGTGTCGAAATTTCCTGCAATATTAATTCTAGATTTCTGAAGAAACGTTCTCCTGAATCAGTAAGCATCTCTGTGACACTATCAAATTAATTTTTGGTAGTCATAAGTCCAATATAATCCAAGGTTGCAAATTCAACCTAATCATTAATTTTTCAAAATCCAGTTGGTGAGAATTTGAAGAAACCAATCAAATGAAGAACAGAGCATTAGTAGAAGATAGGCTTGATGGAGCAAGCAATTTTGGCTCCTGGAAATCAAGGCTTCAAGTCACTCTTGAAAAATATGACCTCTTGGATGTGGTAACTAAAACCCTACGAGCCACACCTACAAATATGGAGAAGAAGATAAGAAAGGAAGAAGATGTCAAAGCAAAAAAAATAATCATCTACTCAGTAAGAGACCACCTCTTACCTTGGATTGCCAACCTAAAGACACCCTATGATATGTATGAATCTTTAAAAGGAATGTTTGAAATTGACAACACCCTCAGAGCTCTTACCTTAAAGAGCATACTTCAAAGTACCAAGATGACGAAGGGTGACTCAGTTGCCATCTTATTTATGAAGCTATCAGAGATTAAAGAACAACTAGAGACCATCGAAGAAATCATGTCTGATAGAGAACTTGTCTTAACCACTCTCCAGAATCTTCCAAAATCGTGGGAGCCTTTCCTTTAGAGTATCAGTGGAAGAGAATCTCTATCAACCTTTGATCGTCTATGGATAGATTGTACTCAAGAAGAACTTAGACTTAGAAATAGAGGAGTGGAAGATTCCTCAGAAGAAAATCATGCTCTTGCACTTTATACAAAGAAGGGAGGAAAATTCAAAAGAAATTTCAAGCAAACATTTAAAGGAGAAAAGTCTTCATCACACCCAGGTTATCAAAGAAGAGATGTTTCAGAAATTCATTGCTTCTGATGTGACAATTATGGACACTATGCAAGAAACTGTCCAACCAGGTAGAAGGGAAGGCAATATGCTTCCACCGCTGACATTGATCCAGACCCATCTCAAAAGAATGAAGAGAAGAGAGAGGAGAAGTACTTCCTCTAAAACTAAAGCATGACTACAATCCAGGTAAATCAATTGATTGCAATTTTTATAGTTGAGTGCATTTTTTAATAAATCTCTAGTATGGGAACCCTTAAAGATTTGGACCATTATCCCTGGTACGGGAGTCCAAACCATATTTAAGTGATTATTATGTGAGAACAAGCAGAAACATTGTCCATAAAAGAAGAGATACTCATCCAACAAACCCAGAGAATCTCAGATGGAGATTGACAGTGAGACGGTACCTTCTCCCCCTTCAGCAGTTCAGAGGGAGACAGACCTTATTCTAGTTAATCAAGTTTCTTCAGTTAATATGTTTAGAGATATTGCAGTAGGACATAAAAGGCCTACCTAGACTCACTCTGCAAGAGGCAGAGAAACATACAAGCCTCTCAAGGCACATCCCGAGAAAGTAAAAGAGATCTTCAAAGCTATCCTTCAGTTATAAGACACCTTATTGATGATGAGCCTCCTTGTCCTAAAGAAGTCACAAGAGAACAGGTATGGAAATATGCCATAACAAGAAGAATACTAGTATATCTTAAAGAATGAGGTATAAGATATTATTCAAGAACCGGAAGGGAATTCTGTAGTAAACTTCCAAGATGATCTATAAGATCAAACATGCAGTTGATGGAAGTGTTATAGCCAGAGGTTTCTCACAAACAAAGGGAGTTGTCTATGATGAGACACTTTATCCAGTAAGCTTGTTACACTTCCATCCATACTACCTTCCATGAGCTGGAAACTATATCAGATAGATAAATTCTTGATGAGTTTGGAGTACAGCTAGAGTATTGCTAATCCAAACCTATATCATTTCAATGTTGATGACAAAGGCCTATTTTTTTTGGTAACTTATTCATAAATCCCTATTGTTCTTGACTTATGAATTCAATATGAAGAATCTAAGTATGATGCGCTACTTCTTGGGACAATAAGTATGACAGAGGACCGATGAGATTTTCCTGAGTCAAGGAAAATATATAGTGAAAATATTAAAGAAGTTCAGTATGATATAATGAAAAATCCATCATGACAAATTTAAAGAAGAAGATTGATGATGATTCAGATGAGACCGATCCACAACTGATTGGATCATTGATGTATCTGGTTAACACCAGATTTGATTTATGCCATGCAATGAATGTGCTTAGTCATTTCATGAGTCAACCGAGACAGACTCACTAGAAAACAGCAAAACATGTATTGAGATATATTCGGGGCACAGTTGGATATGGACTGAGATGTGCCTCCAGTGTGAACTTGAAGTTGCAAGATATGTCGATTCAGATTGAGAAGAAAGTATAGTGGATTGGAAGAGCACATCCGGTTGATTTTCTACCGTGAATTTTGCCATGGTTTCCTGATGCAGCAGGAAACAAAACTCTATGGTATTGAGAACCACAGAGGCAGAGTATATATCATCGAGTGTGCGAAGAAATATGGCTTCACAAGCTTATGACAGATTTGCTTGACCATGAGATGGATCCTATGATGATAACCAAGAGCCATGTGTAAATCTCCTTGAGAACCCAGTGTTTCCTGATGGATCGAAACACGATGAGATGAAATATCCTTATATCAGAGACATGATGCAAACGAAAATCGTACACATGCAGTGCCTTCCTACACCTGAGCAGATTGCAAACATCTTCACCAACAAAGTTGGTGAAGAATGCCTTCCTAGTTGAGAGAGAGTATTGATGACTCCAACCAAGACAAAATTTAAAATACATCTGTGTGAGACTTGGCATGATGAAGAATGCCTCCCTAGATGAGAGGGAGTCTTGATGATTACAGCTATGTGAGACATTATCTAGCTTAAAAACCTATGAGATGTAGATCATTGCAGCTATGTGAGTTTTTCTCCATCTTACAAACCTGAGAGAAATCCCCTAAGAAGGGTACGCGGTTCCTACCTGAGACAGAACTGGAACATAGAGATGACCTCCTCCATTCAAAGAGTTGAGAAGAACTCTTCATGATTATCCAGTGGTAAAGGCAATCTATTGAGTTAGACGTGTATGTGGTTGAGCACAAGGTGAACGTGTGAAATCCCAAAGTGTTGGGTGCATCATCATGTGAACAGAAATGAATATGATGTATTAGCCTCCTCTGTGCAGCAGAGTTGACGAGAAACTCCATATGATTCTCCTATGTGAGGCAGTGAGAAAGAAGGTCTGTAGAGTGGACATGCATGTAGACGAGCACATGTGAACGTGTGAAGATCAAGTTCTTTTGTGTAATGCAGTGAGCCAGAGATATGGACATCCCTATGGATGTGCCCCTAGTGGATGAACACTAGTGGGTGTACAAGATCCCTTGCTATATTGTTCAAGAGTCAGACCTGCCTGTATCCCTAATTGTAATGTAAATGGTACAGGTCGGCCCTACCTTAATGTGGCTGGTAATTAATGTAAAAGATAATTAATCTGGTTAATATTAATTATATTATTAGCTAAGTGAGGTCAGCCCTATTGTGCCAATAGACACTTCTGTTGATAGGCTTAGGTTAGGATAAGTAAAGGTAAATTCCCCATTGAGGAAACATATCTTTCATGTGAGTTTGGAAATTTCAGCAAGTACACTTCTTTGGGAAAAGGTGTGCACCTCTCTTGGGTGCTAGAATTCTAGGGTTTGATAACCCTCTTGTGTGCTAGGGTTTATCTTGGTGGTGAAGGTCTTTCTCTTGAGAAATTTAGCAAAGGATTTGGCTGGGTTTTATTCCCTTGTTGAGAAGGGTTTCCCAGGATACTTCTTGTGTTCTTGTGCATGGTGCTTCTTCTTGTGATCTTGGTTGCTGCAACATTCATGGTTATGGTTAAATGCTAAAATTGGAATTAACTTCATGATTAACCTAGCTTATTGAAAATTCAACATTTCCATCATCTAGTCACCACGCTAGGGCAGTGAAATTCTATCTCTCCTTATGTTATATTGAAATAAAATACAAAAAAAGAAAGATAAAAGGCAATTGATGGGCTTGGAAAAAAGTGCATTGTGGGCGAAGGTACCACACACCTTCTACAAAGGCAGCCATGAATGAGACACTACAATCCCTTGTATGTAATAAGCCCTATGCCCATTGAGTCTTGGACCCAACCACTTCATCCAATTTACATGGCTTAGAGAGAGATCTCTTGGAAACTCTCCTTTACTTAGGGAAATATCTACCCAATAAGACACCTCGTCAACCCTCCCATATTCAAGCTTGACAAGTCGCATAGTGTCTTTGAGCAATTAATTGTTTGATATAGTGATCTTTTATGAACATACTTAGATCGATTATTTATTAATTGGATTCACTTATCATGATCGTATGACTTGATATCCTTAGAGGGAATGCTCATTTGTATTTGCAAGACCTAGTTGGTGGATAGTTTTGGGAGAACAAGCCTAGATTGGGCTTCCATGGGGTTACAAGCCCATAGGTTGGATGTCAAAGACCCACATGTCGGATGAGAGAGATCAGAATTGGAAGGCCTTGATGATGACTTGGACGACATATCCCAGCCATCACTTTCCAAACAATTTGCCCCTGAGGAGAAAAATGTCCCATTTTTGAGCTTGAAGTCATGCTCGAGGGGTTAGGGCATGGTGGTGAGATGCCACTCATTTGACACATGGACTTTTTGAGGAGAAGAGGGTCTTCACCATGATGAGAGTTCTTAGATGCTTGACATGTGGCCTTTGGAGGCCTACCCATGCTTCTCCAACACCAATGACTTCCTCAAAGTGGAAAAACATCCCCTAAAGGGGAGACGTCCTTCTAAAATTAGGGTTTTCTTATGTGCAAAAGTGAATTTTAAATGAATTTCTTTGTAAAAGGGGGCAAGATTAGGGTTTTTGATCCCTAATATTGTGTTTAACCCCTTAATTTTTCGACAAATCACCTTGGTGACATTTTTATAAATAAAAGATCATAAGATCTCATTTTAACATAACTCTCCCTCATTTTGAAAGGACTTGATCTGAAATTTTTGCTATCTTTGGCAAGATTGTCTCTTTTAGTTCTTGTTTATGGATATCTATTGATGAATGGTTGGTGGAAGTCTAGCGCTAGCCTTGGATGATTTTTTCTAGCTCTTTTGGTGGATTATCTTAGCATTTCTCTTGATCTTGGTATGTTTTTTTTTACAATTATGCTATCATTTTTTCATGTCAAGTATTGTTATGCTAGGATCTAGGTGGGAAGTATAAGGGAATACACCCCCACCATAGTATTCATCATTTTATGCTTCATCTCATTGATTATACAAAGGTTTGCTAAGAGAAGTATAAGGGCATACACCCTCTTAGCTTAAACCCTAGCTAGAGAAACTTGCCTTGGTAAGTAAAAAGGCTTATACCCCTAAGGAGGTAGCTTCTCTAGCTCTTTGTTTATTTGACTCCATTAACCCAATAGTAAAGGAACTAGTCATATACTTTTGCATTGGAGATATAAAATCATTGCCTTGGGAAACGTAATTTTTTATCTTTTGAAAGGTTTCTTGCTTGAAGTTGGTTTGCCTCATTGAGAGGAGTCTTCCCCTACTATGGTGTCCCCTCTCTCCCATTACTTTTCTTGTTGTTAAAAACCCTAACCTACAGCCATTAGGGCTTATCTAACCTAGATAAACTACTAGTCATAACTCCTAAACTAACCCTAGACTAGCTCCTAAAGTTTGCTCACTTACTCTACTAACTAGGGCGCACCTTTTGGGCTAGTTCTTGGAAATTTTCCATGGTTAATTTTGTTGTTGGATGCCATTGAATTCTACAGACATAAGGCTGCAATTTTCTGCAGAAAATACATGTTTTGAACAACCGTCTTATCTTGCTTCTTAAGTGCCATTTTTCAGCCTATATTCATTCCTAATCCCAATGTTGATTTACTTAACTAGTTTAGATCTTTGTATGCTGATTTAGATGTTTTATTTGCTGATATAAACTGTCATCTACTGCTGCAAATTATGTACAACAAGATTAATTTGTTGATCCATACTAACATATATCATTGCAAGTTGGATTTCCTTGTGTCTCGGTCAAGTACGATCATCTGGAGAAGTACTATCCCTGTGGGTAAACAATCACTTGACTTACACGGAATCTCTTCCCACTTTTCATTCCACTTAGACTTGACCTCTAGGGTCTTCACTTCCATTTCTCTCTATCATTGTCTCAATACCCCTAGGGTCACCGGGATCGCCTCCCAAGAGTGACCTATTCACCCTTGAAGTGTCGGACCTAGTAACATCGAGGTGACATTGGGTGTAGGATTCCCAAGTTGTAGCACTTGCTTTGTAGTTGGGTCGGCCTTTGCCCAACCTACAACGTGCGCTATAACATTTTGGCGTCGCTGTTGGGGAAAATTTTGAATCTTCTTCATACCCTAACAACACCTTGGTAAGCTATCCCAAATCCTTTCCCTTATCTTGCTTGTCGACTCCACCCAAGGGACGTTCCCTTTCCACCTTTCTTGATGAGTTTATTTTGAAAATCATTTGGCGACTCCACCTTCCCAGAATCCTTCTTTCCCAAAACCTTTTCCCCCTGGGAGGTTCAAGCCTTCTAAGGTTTACCAAAGAAGGCCTCCCCTCAAGTCTCTCGTTGTTAAAACCCTTTTCCATAATACCCTTCCTCTTGTTCCAATGGCTCGACCTTGGGAAAGAGACCTCTACAAACCCCTTAACATGGCCAATATCCAAGGTTACCCTAACAAAATGCCAACATAAGTCAACAAGTGGTTGCCAAAGTTCCCAAGAAACAATGTGATAACTGTCGAAGACCACATTTATGTCATGGGCTGAGATATGGACAATGAAGGTATTGATCATGGAGATGTGGCCATGAGAATATTCGCTTCATCATTGATTGAAGAAGCCCTTGATTGGATCAAAGGACTCTCTGATAATCATATCACGTCCTATGATACTTTTTCGAACTTATTCAAGAGCAGATGGTCGAGAAAAGTAGATGGTAGGACACGTGGGATTCAGTTCAATCAAATAAATAAAAAAGAGAATGAAACGGTAAGGGAATTCATTTCCAGATTTGACAGGTTGTACAATCAAATTCCAACGGATTACCATCCTACAACATCATCAGTTTGTTTCATTTACATGAATGATTTTGAAGGGCAGTTTCGATACATTCTTAAAGATAAAAATCCCACATCATTGGCAGAGGCTAAAGAATTCAGTATCGACATTGAAGAGAATCTCCTTGATTCAAAAAAAGAACCTTTTCGGTACCCTCACAACAAGACAGAATCAAGGACGAAGTTTCCAACAACAGTTTTCCTGATCTGATTGATCTCCTGACTCAGAAGATAGACCAAATGAATGCTCAATTTGTCCAGGTGAAGAGTCAACTTATGAACCGTATGACTACAGTGGAAAGAAGTCAATCTGCTCCCATACCTCAGTTTTCCAGACAACAGAGAGATGCCACCGGTTGGAAACCAAGACCTCAACAAGAGGCAAAGGCCCCGAATACTTTGAAACCTATTGGGACAGTTGATATAGAAGCTTGGTGTCTCCCATGCCAAGAACCCCGTAGGGAAGATGAGTGCCCCGGACAAGACGAAGATTATCCTAACGATATAAACTTTATGAAATTCAATCTCAACGATGAACAGGTTACCCAAGAACAGACAATGATGCCGGAAGAATAGGAGAAAGAGAGGGGAGACTTCGGGCCTTAAGTAAATTAATAGATGATCAGAAGAAGGAATTAAGGAGGAGGGAAATTCTAACCTACAAAAGAAAAAATGCTTCAGCCCCTCCATCACAATCTAACACTCCTCTTCCATCAGCAGAAAAGGTGGCTCCACCACCTCCACCGCCGGTTTGGGAGTTTCTTCCTAAGCCAACTCCTACAGATGACATTCAGTTAAATATAGATGTTGCAAACATGTTTGGAAAATTGAATATGACGATCCCAGTGACAAAGATGTGTAAGATCCCTTCTGTAAAAAGGGAAATTTTGAGGATATTACAGGTGTCAACTGAGAAGGAAGATCCTCCCATCATTTTAAATACTATGTATCTCGGTCAGTGAACAGACAAGAACCCTCCTTTCTATCTTTCATTAGGCATGAATGGCATCTGCTTGAACAACTACATGCTTGATTCAGGGGCCTCGGCAAATGTCATATCTTTGAAGGTAATGAAATAGCTTGGTTTGAAGACAACCGGACATTATGGCAATGTTTGTGGTATTGATTCAATAAGAGTTGAGGTCTTGGGAGTATGTGAATACGTTGAGGTATTTTTGATAGATTTTCCACATATCAGCGTCCCCATGGACATATTGGTGATCGATGTCCCTAATGCCTAGGGGATGCTCATGTCGAGGACCTAGTCCTCGGCCCTTGGAGGTTTCCTTAGCATGAACCTTACACATGCATGTATTCCGATGGGCAATGGCACGTATGAGATCTTACATAACAGGGAAAAGAAAGATACACATGTGATGGATTTGAGCGGCCCCAAGTATGTCAGTGAACACTACCATCATATGCATCCACAAGTTATTGAGTATGATCCATCTGAGTTACCCTTCATGCTGGAAGATTTAGTAGAGATGTTTCTCCCATGGATAGATAAAAAGAATACTGCAAAGTACCATGGCAAGATTGTCTCTTTTAGCAAGATTGTCTCTTTTAGCTCTTGTTTATGGATATCTATTGATGAATGGTTGGTGGAAGTCTAGCGCTAGCCTTGGATGATTTTTTCTAGCTCTTTTGGTGGATTATCTTAGCATTTCTCTTGATCTTGGTATGTTTTTTTTTACAATTATGCTATCATTTTTTCAAGTCAAGTATTGTTATGTTAGGAGCTAGGTGGGAAGTATAAGGGCATACACCCCCACCATAGTCTTCATCATTTTATGCTTCATTTCATTGATTATACAAGAGTTTTCTAAGAGAAGTATAAGGGCATACACACTCTTAACTTAAACCCTAGCTAGAGAAACTTGCCTTGGGAAGTAAAAGAGCTTACACCCCCAAGGAGGTAGCTTCTCTAGCTCTTTGTTTATTTGACTCCATTAACCCAATAGTAAAGGCACTAGCCATATACTTTTGCATTGGAGCTATAAAATCATTGCCTTGGGAAACGTGATTTTTTATCTTTTGAAAGGTTTCTTGCTTGAAGTTGGTTTGTCTCATTGAGGGGAGTCTTCCCCTACTAGAGCGTCCCCTCTCTCCCATTATTTTTCTTGTTGTTACAAACCCTAACCTACAGCCATTAGGGCTGATCTAACCTAGATAAACTACTAGCCATAACTCTTAAATTAACCCTAGACTAGCTCCTAAATTTTACTTACTTACTCTACTATCTAGGGCGCACCTTTTGGGCTAGTTCTTGGCACTTTTTCATCGTTAATTTTGCTACTGCATGCCATTGAATGCTACAGCCATAAGGCTGCAATTTTCTGCAGAAAATACATGCTTACAACAGCCATCTTCTCTTGCTTCTTAAGTACCATTTTTCAGCCTATATTCATTGTTAATCCTGATGTTTATTTACTTAACTAGTCTAGATCTTTGTATGTTTTTTTAGATGTTTTATTTGCTGATATAAACTGTCATCTACTGCTGCAAATTAGGGACAGCAAGCTTAACTTGCTGATCCATACTAACATATATCGTTGCAAGTTGGATTTCCTTGTGTCTCGGGCAGGTACAATCATCCGCAAAAGTATTATACATGTGGGGAAACAATCATTTGACTTTCAAGGCATCTCTTCCCACTTTTCATTCCACTTAAACTTGACCTCTAGGGGCTTCATTTCCATTTCTCTCCATCTTCGTCTCAATCCCCCTAGGGTCACCAGGATCGCCTCCCAAGAGTGACCTAGTCACCCTTGAAGTGTGGGACCTACATCGAGGTCACATTGGGTGTAGGATTCCCAAGTTGTAGCACTTGCTTTGTAGTTGGGTCGGGATTTTTCCAACCTACAACTTGCATTGTAACAATGTTCATATGCGAGATCTAAGCTCAAGGTGTTTTCCATTGCATTTCTTAGTATTTCATTGGATTTTTTATTAACATTAGGGAAAGTAGTGTATTTTGTATTTACTTTTGAAGTGATGGCTCATGTATGGACAAGTTGTTATAGGATATTGTTTTGAAAGTTCACATGCTACAGATCCTTGAATCATGGTTGTTGCACATCTATTTAAGTCACTTTTGTTACTTGCTATAGTTGCAAGGTCTCATGAGTTCAAGTAGTTGCTACAAAACAGGTGATATCACCATAGAACACATCCTACTGAATATTCCGGCCATCAAGTTCCCATTCCAAGCATACAAGCCTGATGGTATTCCAGTCATCTTGGGTATGAGTGTGATTATTATGGGCATTACATATCCACATCAACATACATAAGTTGTGGAGAGATATTGGTATCACATTAAAAGATTATAATTAAAGATGTCATGAATTTGAAGACCCAACAGATAGCACTCAGCAATTAGATAGTTAAAGCAACCAGTTAAAGAAATATGCCATGAATTCAATAGTAGAACCATGTGGGAATATTTTAAAAGGTGGAATCGGGATTTTAATTATTGAAGGGCGGATTCAACATGCCCACATGTATAATTCCGATTTTCCACATACATTAGAGTTATAAACTCGTGTGGGCATAACTCATGAGGAAAATTCATCTTTGCCAAGTGGAGAAAGTTTTGAGCAATTATGGCAAAGGAATCCATTGATTCGATGCCATGAGAAGCATAGCATTACTTCTATCGGGTGCATCTATGCATGCAAGTCCGGGATGTTATAACCAATTACCATATTGTGCCCATTCTTGTCCAGAAGGAGCAATGAACACGCTCCAGCATAAAGTTCTACAATTAATTTATCAGTTTGATTTGCCACTATGCAAACAGAGTCACGATGTCCACATGACTCAGAATTTTGATAAGCAAATTGTTAAATTGTGTATGGATTTGGTTTTAGATTGCAGCACTCCAAGTTTCAGTTTGTAACCAACAACAAAACTGCCCAGGAATATAGGAATGTTGTCATTTCTATTTCTAAGTGCAAAAGATATTGTCTTTTAATATATAAACAAGGCATTCGTATTTCCGAGGGAGAGGGCAAGAGTAGTTGTTGACATTGTAATATTTGTCCATCAGTAATATATATATAATCGATGTTGTTTTTCCTGTGCATGATCGCTCCATAGTGTGTGTGGGTTGATTCCATAGTCGGGCACACAGACCAAACCCTTGGACGGGGCCCACTCCAAGGTGAGGTGTTGTGTATCCCCTCTATACATATGTCTGAGTGAGTGTGGTAGTTTGAACTTGGTTTGAGTTCATTTTTTTATGTTAATTGCTTGTTTAGTCATTATTTCATGTAGAATTTTTTTACCGCAAAGATAGGATATTTAATTGCAGAATCAGTTTTACTCTTGAGTGCAAATTTAGTGAAACAGAGCTAAATGTTGGTAGCATAGGAAGAGTCCTTAATGACTTCAACATCACGGGTGCATGTTAGCTAAGCATGGAATCAAGAGTAATAGAGTTATTTTATGATGAGTGAATGCTTTCAATTTCGGTTTGGGTTTGGGTTAATATAGAATTATTTGATTTCCATTTCCTGAAGCAAAAGTAGAACTAGTTAATAGAGTATATAATGTCTGATTAGCCAATACAAAACCTCACTCTGTGTATATTGCACACAGTGCCTCGCAAGCTTAATCGACCCCAGGTTGAAAGATAAATGACATAGTGATTTGAACTCGCCATCAACGTTAGAAGGGAAATTAAAAACATTGTCACTTGTACAAGAAGTTCTTGCTCAAGCTGAATTTCTCAACAAAAGGAACGACCCCAAAAATTACGATGTGGAGTTTGGAAAACTATGGCTAACAATGTTGAGGATAGGATGGTCTTTTCAAATTATGGAAATAACAAACATAGCTTCTATGCTTAGTTGGAAGGATTCTTTTTGAAGAGGAATCCTTCCAAACTGAACTCCAAGAGGAAATTGGTTTTAATGAAATATTTGTAGATGCATTTGTCAAAAAACTCAATAGCATAAATGACCATAAGAGATAGAAGGAGAACCTTCCATCAAACAGTATGTTGAAGCAAATCAGAGGTGGATGGGATAAAAGGATTGATGTATTACAACTATTGATTACAACACGTGATGTGTCAGAGCAAAGGAGAATCCAAGTATTATTTAAAGGAGTCAATTCCATAAAGGGAATAGAGGGTTCTTCCCTCATGTAGGATGATAATATATTCACCAAAGAAGAATTAGAGGAAAAATTCAATGCAACCAAGATTGCTTTAGGTACAAAATTTGACAATCTCACAAGGTTTCCAAAACTTGAAATACAAAAATGGCTCAATGACTTTGTCATCAACAATGTAGAGCACACTTTTATTGCTAAGGAACAATGTGTCATCCTAGGTGGTAGTGAAGATGAAATGTGTTCATTAAGAGTAAAGGAAGAAATTATTGTGGACCCTCTTCATGATTACATCAAGGAGTGGGTAAATCATGTTATCATGGCAATGTCTAAGGCTGAGTGAATACCAAGTAGTTAAGGCAATTAAGTTATCAATGGCACTTTTGGAAAATTGGGAGATATTATTTAAGCAACCTGCTTCAGTAGAAGGGTTTAGATCCTAGATACCTACCTCTATAATTTTGTAAGTACAGACTATCAATATTTTCCCTATTTTTTTCATGTCACAATCTAAATCTCATCCAATTTTCATAGGTTCATAACATGAAGATTGAGTTCTAACTATTCTCCTTTGTTTTCCTCTAGCTTTCTTTATATTTCATCTGCTAGAGACCCATCCTTGCCTTCGAATGCAGATGCTTCTAAGTTTCTTTGATTATTTAGGTCACCAAAATTTTGCAATGCCTCGTAGCAAACATTATTTATTACTTTTAATGATTCACTATTGGGATCATGTTGTTTTTGTTTGAAGAAGCTACCGAGGAACACATAGCGTTTATGATTCTAGTCTTTGCCTCTGGTGAAGTAGAAATATTTAGCATGTATTCTTTCATTGTCTCATATGGTATAAAAGCCAAAAATCCTTCAAAGTTTCTTTGGTAGATGATGTTATCTTTGTACCTTTCCTTCTTCAAATATAATCTTGATTGCATCTTCTACTTGCTTTACACTGTGGAGGTATGGTTATTTTTCACTAAGCAATAAAATTTGGTAATCATTATCATTTATTTATTTTACCTTATGAGTTTGGCACTACCTGGTCCTTTCTCGAGTAGCATTTTGCTTGAAAGAATATTTGATCACGTAAACGTCTTTATTTTAATTTCTTGAAGTTAAAGGTCATGTGGAGTTTTTGCTTCATAGCGCTCTCCCACTATATTCAACAAGCTTAGGAAAGAAGAGAATTTGTCATCTAACGAGAGGAGTACCACTTCTCTAAAAATTAAGGAAGGTGCTCCTTGAATCTCCCAATGATTACCGTTGAAGTTGATCTTTTTCCCCTAGAGGAAAAAGCGATCAACAATACCCCCAAGAAAGCATGTGTGAGAAGAAAGCTAAAATATAATCCAAGGGCTTAAACACAATTGAGAGAACTCAAATACAATATGGGTATGGGTGTGTAACTACCTAACATAGATGCACTTAAGAGAGTGCAACTCAGAAGGAATCTCAAATATAATATGACAATGAATTTATAAATACCCAACTACTCACAAGAGTGGTCGTGACCAAAATAAAGAAAATAGTGGGTTTAAGAATACCCAACTCAAATATAACGAGTGACAATGACTAAAATACAAGTGAGAGTTAGCGTGTGGATATCCAACTCAAAAGCATGGTCAACCATAGTCGAAATAAAGATGTTCGAGTGTTGATGAATACCCATCTTAACGTAGGGTTGGCCCTATGCACAACATCCTCCCTAAATATGGACAGAAGGCCAGGGAGAGAAGCATTAAACCACACCTTCCCCCCTTACTATTGAGCATCGACCATCTAATGATAATATCTCCTCAAAATGTTATAATACCAATACCAATACCAACACAATTCCACAACCGGATAAAGGTGGCTTCTAGCTAAAGTTTGAAAGAAGGAAAGACTAAAGTATGATGGTCAACTGAAGGAGAACCAAGGAGCTCAATATGTTGATGAGACTAAAGTTCTCAGTAAAAGTACATTCAAGAGAAACCAATATCACAGTGGAGAAAGACAAGATTCATGTGAAACACGAACTGGTCCTACATATAGTGTGTCCAACGAAAACAAATATCATAGTGTGGAAGACATGGATCCACATAAACAAGTTGATCCACTAAAAGAAGCTAAGAATCATCCATAGAGTCATCAATAAAATAGTGGGATGGATCTTGCAAACCTATGAGTGGAAACTACATTAAATGAGCTTAGAGGGGTCTCCCTTTACAAACAAACAACCATAGGCTTGTTAGAGTCACTCTGAATCATAACCAAACACTAAAGAGTAGGCCTTGCATCACCAACCGTTGTGTCCAATAGAAAGGTACCAACTCCTAAAATACAAAGATGTATCCAAATAAGGTGGAGCGAACACCAAAAATATAATCTTCTGAATCTTGTACAGCCTTATCTACAAAGTACACTACCATATGTGTGTTAAAGAAATAGTCCATCTGGTCCAGCAAAATCATGTCTATGTGAAGACCTCAAGAAAACCCTTTGAAATGACCAAGAAGGGTTTGAAACCCTATAATACAAGTTGATCCAAAAACTATGGTTCCATAGCCCTCAGGGAAAATGGCACTAGACAATAACCTCACAACTCAACTAAATAACCCCAAAAAA